>MU551639.1:1668055-1727544 GCA_024362625.1 Silurus asotus
GATGTTTAGCCATTGCTCTTCCAACAGACCTCCACAATACATAAGGTTGTTGCAATAAAATATCGACTAAATCTAGCAGCGTTTTTTTGATTTCGCACACAATTCCTTTTGTGTGCTAACTGTAATTAGCTTCACGCTGTTCGGACTTCACGCCAGTTTCACTGCTGCTTCTCTCCACCATGCACACAAACACAGGAGAAGAGGATCATCAGAAGAAAAGAAGGTGTGAGGAAAAAAACTTTCTTTTTTTTTGCTGCACTTACAATCATGTTTTCCAGGGCGTGTTTAGCCAGCCAGCAGTTTAGAAAGACGGGGATGAACAGGTTTCGGACCGAAGGTAAAATCACCTGGCAGGAAATACACAAAAGGTGTGATGTCCCGTCACAAAATGGATGGATTTTTGTACATTTCTTAAATACGATGAAGGCCGAAAGTATTAGGACACCCACACTTCCCATCCATGTACATTTCTTTAAAAATGTTAGCACAAATTTTGTAACACAATTGTATATGACGTATTTGTATTTTTCCCTTCACTTGAACTAGGAGACCCAAACCTGTTCCAACATGACAAACTCCAACTCCTTGCAGATCTGCTTTCCACGGGTTGGAGTGGAAGATCTCCTGCTATTGTGCTGCAACCTTTAAGATGAATTTTTCATGCTGACTGCACCCCAGGTCTCCTCACCTTCTCACCTGCATGAGTACTTTACTAACACACATTTCTGTGGCTGAAGGAATCTCACACATAATGTTTATAAAATGTGGAATGGAGATGTTCAGAAAGTTCCAGCGGTGGACAGTAATGCAGTAAATTTAATTTGTTATTGTACTTAAGTTGCTTTTTGGCGTATTTGTAATTTACTGATGTATTTCCATTTAGGAAGATTTTTACTGCAACTTCACTACATTTTAAAGTCAGATTTCTAACTACATTTTGCGAAATCACCTCACCTACATCAGTACCTGACTTTACTTACACCCTTGTGCATTGAATGAATCTCATAGAAATCTCCACAAAATCTAGTGGAACATCTTCCCAGAGGAGCGGGGTCTATTATAACTAAAAACGGATCCTCAGTGTGGAATGGGATGTTCAAAAAGCACATTTGGGGTATTTTACGCATGCACATTACAGGGATTTTAAAGGTTTTTTTTTCCCTCAAATGCTTCACTGTGGGATTTTTGGTAAAACTTGATTATTAGATCTATCCAAATAAAAGTGGATGCCTATAATTTAAGATTTAAGAGGGAAAAAAAAAGATGAGACTTGTTCTCTTCTGAACATCAAGCTTTACCAGTGTTTTTATGAGCTGCATTATGTGGATTTTTTTTGAAGATTAGCTTTTTAGTAGATGAGACAGAAGAACACATCACTAAAGAATCGAGTGAGTGACAGTCACTAATGAATTCCCAGTGACCTACACGGTAGTTGGACTTGAAACATTGGCAGCTCTGTTTGTTCTGGGAGCATCACAACAATCTATTTATAGTAAAATAATTAGCGTGAAATCCAAATACCTATGAATTAGAACATGTAAAACCTGTAATTGCTCACTGTAATTGTCTTAAGAGTAGGAAACTGGTGAGATCTTCACACTCATGACCTCTTAAACCAAATGATTATAAAAAGGGAGATTTATGAGAAATGTGTTAGACAACATTTTCTAAACCAGCTGAGGAAATAATGGAGCTCATCTCTCCAGCAAAGCTCCACTGAGACTTGAAGGTACGTTGAAGTTTTTGTGATAGCTCATGGTGGCTTGATACTTTACTAACCCATTGCTACCTCTCAATGATCTACTTATACAGAGTGGTAGAATCACTCCTCAATGGCGGTGTGAAAACCCGAAGTACACTGTATTGGCAAAAGTTTGTGGACACCTAACTATAAGAGTGGTATGTGCTTTCCACTGGTGGATGAAGTACACAAACATGTAGTTGAGGTATAGTAGAGATCCACTCTGTAAAATGTGACTCCAGTAAAAGTGTCCATTTACTGTCACTTGAGTAAAAATACAAACGTTTTTGCCTTTAAATGTACTTAAGTTTCCAAAGTACTGATTTATTATAACTATAATGTTCCTATTATTATTTTTAGCACACAACTCTTTACTTAATCACCTCAGTTTATGTAAAAAGACTCGAATGTGACTCTCAGCACACTGATCTATTAATAGAATAATATTAATGACTCAAACACTGATGGATTTCAACTACTTCAAAAAAAATCACGCAAATTGTGGCGAATAATCATAATTTATTTATTTCTCTCTAAATGTTTCTGCTTGATGTTGAACTGATGCTAAACTGTATGTTGGTGATCAGTAGATACACCAAGCGCCGATCAAAACAAGTTTAAAACAGAGCGAGCGTCGATCCTGATTGGTGACTCACTGCATTATCCTCGTAAATAAAAAGGAAGGAGTGATTTCGCAAAATGTAGTAAGAAATCTGACTTTGAAATGTAGTGAAGTTGCAGTAAAAATCTCCCTGAATGGAAATACTTCAGTAAATTACAGATACGCCAAAAAGCAACTTAGGTACAATAACGCATTGCATTTACATCATTACTGTCCACCGCTGGCGCTTTCTGAACATCTCCATTCCACATTTTATAAAGATTTTGTGTGAGATGCCTTCACAGAAATGTGTGTTAGTAAAGTACTGATGTAGGTGAGAAGGTGAGAAGACCTGGGGTGCAGTCAGCATTCACATTCATCCCAAAGGTGTTCATTAGGGTTGGAGCTCTATAGCAGGAGATCTTCCATTCCAACCCATGTGAAGCATATCGTCATTGAGCTGGCTTTGTGCACAGGTGCATTGTCATGCTGAAACAGGTTTGGATCTCTAAGTCGAAGTGAAAATTTGCAATGCTCGCCCCTGAATTTGTGGTATAGTGTGGTAAAGAACTCACAGTGATGACGAAAGGGACGGCACTGATCATCTCCAGGATGAACGGGACACGCAACACTTGCTCCCACACGTTGCCCTGGAAACAAAAAGTGAGAGGTCAGAGTGCGTGTCTGTGTTGAATTTTTACTCAAGGGCGGGAAAAGGGGGAGCTCACGAACAAAGATGACAAATACAATGAAAAGGTTTAAATTATGATTGGAAAAGTAGATAGAAGTTTTGTTTGATAAGATTAAAATGGTGTACATTTAACACTGGAATTTTAAATTAATGAATTAAATCAGAGGTCTGATTTGTCTCACAAGTGGCGAATGAACTATTCGTCCGGGTCAATTTAGTAAAATATCAAACCTACTAAAGTGAATATTTATTTCTCTTCCACCATCCAGCATCAGCACAATTCACTCAGTTTTGTGCACATAAACAACAGAAACCAAATGAGGAAAGTTTTTAGCTCAGTGTAGAAATCGTTAGACTTCTGATCAGATTGTCATCATGAGTTCAAATCCCAGCACCATCAAGCTGCCTCTGTTGGGACCTTGAGCAAAACTTTCAACCTTCAATTGCTCTGCTGTATAACTGACATAAATGTAATACGGTGGCCGAGAAGTTCAAAACACATTAACAAACTCGAAAAAGAAATAACAAATTCAAAATAGCTTGTGAATGGAAAACTTACCGATCATTGGATGAGACACCTGTCGTTCAAAATATACAGGAAGTATGAAATCTTATAGCTTTGTTGCTTCTACATGTGTAAAGTTCTCTCTTTACTTTGAACTGAACATTGGCATGGAGAAACTGGAATGAATTTAAAGCTACTTTGAGGAAGGATATTCATATGCAGTGATGTTGGAGATGCTGAAGTATATCATCACATAAAGATTTTAGTTTGTACACTTTTACACAGACGTTCCAACTTTCTCCTGCTGCAGACTGTTACTTCAGACGCTTTATGGTCTAATATTCATAACTGGCTTTACCTAAAATTTTCCCATCCAAACAATTTCACTGTGAATTTCACATTATCTTTGGACTTGTAATGAACAATAACAAAGACGACTTTCTTGTTAATAAAATACTTCTAATGGTAAAATTTTATTTACACAAATTGAAATACTTGAAAGTGAAACAAACGTTTATTTTTTTCATTTTATAATGAGTTTATTTCTTTCACAAAAACCCTTAAAAAAATGCAATGAATCTTTTGTCCTTTATAGAAAAATATGATTTACAGAATAAACCATAGCCCTGTTTATTTTTAATCCTTGTTTTAATTAAATTTTATTATTATTATTATTTTTATTATTATAGATTTTATTTATTTAAATATTTTTTCCCCATTTTCCCTAAATATGTGTATATATTTGTATTTTCATGCACCTGTTCTGTTTATTGTAATGTAAATTGTTATTGCCACATTGTTTGTATAAGGCTAATTGCTAAATAATAGATAAATAAATAAATAAATAAATAAATACAAAAAAAGACTGTTGTACTTCCTGTATATCTTGAGTGACAGGTGTCTCGTCCAATGATCAGTAAGTTTCCATTCACAAACTATACCTCCCTTTTTACGGTTTGTCTGAATTGTTGTTGTATTTTTCGGACTTTGTAAATGTGTTTCTGTGCAACAATTCAGACAAACCGGAAAAAGCGTCCAATTACAGACATTATTTCAGAGCGTGAACATTCAGGCATTCCCAAAGGGTTTCGACGCAGCATCTCATTTCCTTAGGGAAGTAGGGCTACATACGTAACCTAGAGACAATTTGTAAATAAAAATTGAACTATTTGTATGATTCGAATTGCATCATATTTTTCCCATTGAACCGCATTGTGTTAAATCGGATGGAAATCGGATCGCACTGCATTATAATGGGGGAATCGCATCAAATCAGTAGCTGCTTCATGTGTATCTTTAATGTATCCCATCGTTGGTTATACACTGAAATGCAATCGGATTCAATTTTAATATACTTTTATACTTAATTTTATTTATTTTTACGTTACTTTACTCTTTTGATTTTTTATATTTATATTGTATTTTCTATTATATTTATGTGTCATACGCTGTAAGAATGTGTATGTGACAAAATATGAATTTGAAGATTCCTAATACACAAGCAAACCGGGAACATCTTCCACCCACAGGCATTTTTAGGAGGTGAAAATATAACTGTATGGAAATGGGGAGGACTCTGCAGAGTAGGTGAACTCAGGATTGAACCAGGAAGCCTGGAGCTGTGAGGCTCCTCATTGTAAAAAAAACTGTATTAACTCAAACAAATGGAAAAAAACTGTTCTTGGTAATGGACTTCGGACACGGGGCAGGGAGGGTGAGGCCGTGGCATTATTTGTGACCCACACAAGTTTGGCGTGGGCAGAAAGGATTTGTTCTTTACAGCAGAAATCAATAGAGGGTGGAGAAAGAGAGAAAGAGCAAGGGAGGGGATGAAGAGAATCTGAAGGACTTCAAAAAAGAAGTAAGAAATCAAAGGGACGGCATCATCGAGGGGTTGTGAAGAGGACTGGGGGGACATGCCTGTTCTGCTCTGCTTAGTCCCCTCCACTCACTCATCGAGCACAAGGGCTCTCAGAAAACAAAGAGCTGATTGGTACAGCTGTCTCTTTTCTCTCTCGTTCTTTCGCGATTCCTTCTCCTTTGATCCCTTGTTGAAGACTGAAGAGATTTTGTGCTCACCTCGAGGTGCAAAATTACACCTGACCTAAGACTGTGCACAGACACATGGGTTTTGTAAGATGGAAGCTGCCAATCATCTGGAAATGCTGTGGGTCAGCAGGAGACTGCTTTTTTTCTTTGACAATATAATGCAGGACACCGATTTATAACAACAGTCGTACAAACTGGTCGTCTTTTTCATAAAGAAGATGATCGATTTCATGTTGCTTGATGGAACTGTCTGCATTGTAAACGAGTTCTCGTTCATCGATCGGCTGATAGACTGATTAAGCAACAGGGTGCAGACAGGAAGTGATGGTGTACAGTCCATTTCCATGCTGATTTACATTTTTTAGTATTTATAATCTTGGCCATGCCATAACCACCTGGCAAATGGTATTGGGCTGGAAGCTCTTGGTGCAACCCCAATTCCAAAAAAGCTGGGACAATATGTGTGTGTGTGTGTGTGTGTGTGTGTGTGTGTGTGTGTGTGTGTGTGTGTGTGTGTGTGTGTGTATGTATATATATATATATATATCATTCTCATTTTAAGAAAAAAAATAAGGTCATTTTAAATGTAATGGATGCAACACATTTCAGAAAAGTTGGGACTGGGCCATGATTCCCCCTGTGCAGAAGTGTCTGGACGTAGCAATGAGGTTTCGTTTTACTGGAACCAACAGGCATGACTTTTCTTCCAGAATGATAATGGTCCTGTGCCCAATCAGAGTTGCATGGAGAACAACATTTCCAAATCAGTTGTGAAAGAACTCAAAACATTTCAACCTTAACTCCAATAAACTTTCAAAATCGAATGAAAAGCCTTCCCAGAAGAGTGAATGTCAAACACAATATAGTATAATTAGTATAATGTAGAGCTTACACTGAGATCTGGCTAACCTCGGCTTCCCTGGGAAGTGTTTTAAACATCATAGGTTTGACCTTTTTTTCTTAGCCCACAGGAGACCACTGGTAGCTAAGCAAGCTAAGATTCAAAGCGCCAGTGATATACAGTGATATAATGAACTTGATTCTTGGGTTGAATAAGTGGTGAAATCACAACGACTAATTTTTAAAGGTCTATCAGAGTCACTCTTAAATTCTAATTTAATATTAATTAATCCAAATATTCACTAGTAATTCTGGTGTCTCATGATCTAGCGGTCAACCACGAACTCCAGGATTCTCCTCATATCCACTTTCAGGTCTCATTTTGGTGTCCTCATCTCTTGTCTTGGGGTTCCATGTGAGCTAGGCTTCAGGAATGTGTGGTAGTTCCATCCTCGGCATCCATTGTGTGGTTTCTTCACCATCTCTACTTCTACCACATATCTTAATGTGTTGGCCATCTTTAGACATGTCTTGATGAAGGTTTGAAGACAATCAGTGTCCTAAGAAAGTCTTATTACAAGAAATTAGAGTGCAATCTGTGACCCAGGTTAATCCATTCCAATCAAAGTGTAATTCCAAGGATCTGTAGGTAATTACTCAAAGACAATGCCTTAAAACAGGGGTCCCAAACTACAGCCCACCTTCACATTTGGATCAGCCTTCTAAACAATGCCAGAGACATATTTAGAAAATGTAGTTGTAAATATGTTTTACTGATATCATATCTGTATTTGATAATAAAGTTTGATTTTTCAAACTAAAATGTCTCTTAGTTATTAATAGAGGTCGACGCACCGCGTTTTTCTGACTTCTGGTCATTACAAGAGCGCCCTCTAGGGTTAGCGAATCACTGACACCACATGCTGTTTGTTTTTACGTGTAAGACTGCGCGCGCTGCATGGAGAGCGCTATATTATATATATATTATTTTTCATGTATTACTTATATTATTTATTACATATATATTATGTTGATTCATAAAAATATTCAAATTAATTTCATTTAGCAAATTTTCATAAACCAATACTGTTTTTTGTTTAGAATCTTTAGATACAAAAAAAAACGTTCAGTGCTATTCTACAAGGAGTATTTGTTTTTTATTTAGTATCCATTTATACGGTTGATTAATTAGTGATCGGTAAGTTGGATTCAACCTAGCTATCTGCATCGGTAAAATCGGTCAACCTCTAGTTATTAACATAGTCTAATTATTTGTTGGATTCAATTTTGATTTCAATAGCAGCTAACATGAAAACATTTCTTTACAATAGTAATGACGCTATTTTAATAAGCGATTTAGAGTATCTCTAAGAAAGTGATGCTCTTTCTATTTGTCGATAAGGTTGTAGAACAAAATAATATAATTAGAAGGGATAATAAATGAAAAAAAACAATAATACCAGTAGTCACTTTTCTGTTACAGACCGGCCTCCATTAAAGAAAAAATGACACGTCCCTCACAGAAAAAGTGTGTGGACCCCACATTAAAATGAACATTGGTCTATGCTAAGTGCTCTTCAAATCTTAGGATACCTAAAAAACCTCTATATACAGTATGCCTGATTCAAAAAATGAGGAAAATAAATTCTTCTCCTATTTCGGGAAATTCGTCTTTCAGTAAGCTGTTAAAGTCTGTAACTGTGTGTAAAGCGAGGTTTCAGGGTGTTGCACTTGTATGCGTGGGTCTTACCTTGTAGCTCAGGTACACAAGCAACATGGTTTCTGAAAAGCTGATGAAAGCCACGAGGACCTGGTGAGAGAGAAACCGAGGCAAAGTAAGAGAGTGAGGGATGAGGAAAGAGACACAGTGTAGGAGGAAGCAGTGGGTGGGAATAAAAGTGCTTACAGTGAAATGTCTGGACCGAGTGGCCAAAAGCAGAATCAATACAACAGCATTTTGTGTGTGTGTGTGTGTGTGTGTGTGTGTGTGTATCTGTGTGTGTGTGTGTGTGTGTGTGTGTGTGTGTGTGTGTGTTTGGGTCTGTTTCTAAGTTGTGAAAGCTGTGTGTGATTTATCCACATAGGTCTGTAATCACCTCGCTTTCTGCTCCGTGTTGTGTGTATGTGAGTATTAGTGTGTAAGTGTGTGTAGCGTTGTGTAGGTTCGAGTGTAAAAAGAAAGGTTAACTGATCTGACCTGAAGCGCCCAAAGTGGCAGAGGTCTGTTCACCCAGATAATGAGGGACCTGGTGGCAAAAAGAAGCCGTTATTGGAGGACATGAAGTTCATCCCACAGTTCATCATTTCCAGGCAAATTGAACACGACAGAAATTTCCGGAAGTCGCCTTGTTTCTGTTGAAGAACTACTCAAGACTTCGGAGAGTAATTATGCAGAGAATAGAAATGAAACTAGAAGGTAACGCACTTACAACTAGATAACTATTGCTAGCGAGCTAATAACCTTGCTAGCAATTTGCATTGCATTGTATTACAATGTGTCTCAATCATCCCAAGATACGATCTTTCAGCTGGAAAATGCTACGATTGTACAGTCCATTGTAATTTTTTTACACGAATAGGCAAAACTATTTCAGTCATGACAGCTCTCGGAATGAAGATCGCAAGTGATGCGAATGGCGTGTAGGTATGTTTGGTGTTACAGCAGCAGGACGTGAAGATGTGGAACAGAAATTAGCATAACGTATGCAGAGACCATGCCTGGCTAGTTTAGCGAGATGATTCGATTTGCATAGTCAGAGAGGCGTGCCTGACATCAAGAGGGCACTGACATCAAGAACTCTACTAAAACTGGTGCCATCAAGGTTTGTATCAAACCAGAAATACAAGCAAATGTATTCACTCATGATAATAGTCTGTTAAAGAAAACATATAGGGTGTAATGAGACCTAGTGGGCGCAAATCAGCTGAGCCACTTGATAATGAACACCTGATTGGAGTTTATCAACTATCTATAAACATTTCAAAGAAAATATTCTCCACAGCAGCTTTACACACTCTCGGTATCCAGGCAGTTCGGTTCTCCAAACGTTCAGATGAAACACTTTGCTTTGTCTTTTGTAAAAAATGGATGTTCTTCAGTGTTTGGAGATTTTCTTGTTCATCCCAGAGCAGTTCAGTAGGATTTAGGTGCAGTGACTTGGCCAGGTCGTTCTTTAAATAACGCTTACAGAACTCAGACGTGTTCACTTCGGCTCATCGTCTTGTTGTACGGTGAAGTCGCTTCCAATGATCAACAGTCCAGACAAAATCGCATGGTGTTCAAGTGTGGAATAGGAGCCATGTTGGTCCAGGATTTCTTTCACTTTTGGGAATAAATTTTCAGCCTTCCCTGCTCCAAAACAACCCCAAATCATTAAGCTTTCTCTTCCAAGTGTGTGTGGGGGTGAGGGAGCTGATCACATCTTCACTCCTGTTCTCCATCATACACAAGTTCTTCTGGTAGAGCAAAACTGTCCCAGGAATCCTAAAGAATGGTGATTAGTTTGGGGTGGTCTACTGTGATTATTTAATAAGTGAACAAATTACAGTACATAATTTAACAAAACAGCAATTTACTGTATCTTTATGCATAAACTATGCAGTATAGTAGATACGGGTTTACGAGTGGAGGGCAATGCGTACAGTATCCTGCTAACTTAAAATTCAATTCAACTCATGTTTATGTGTTTTGCGCTTCGATATTGAACATTGTCTCAAAGCAGCTTTACACAGATAATGTGGTGATTAAAGTGAATATGTTCTTTATAAGTGTAAGTTTGTCCCTGATGAGCGAGCCGGTGGCGACTGTGGCGAAGGAAAAACTCTCCGAGAAGACAAAAGGAAGAAACCTTGAGAGGAACCAGACTCAAGAGGGAAAGATCCTTATCTGGGTTGCACCGAACATCCATTTATTGCAGACATATGATGTTGTGGGGTACAGTGATGGTGGTCAAACTGTAGTCCTGAGTCTATGTAGCAGACTGTTGACATTCACTACAGTCCAAATCCATCCTCAAAGCTCCCGTTCATACTCCGAAAATAGCCACACAATTTTGTTGTAACGGTATCGTTATCATAAGATCCGAAAATTGAACTCGGAGACCATCTGTAATGTTAAAACCCGAAACAGCAAGCGTTCCCTGTGGATCCAAAAGTGTGTGAAGCCACAATCGAGAATTGTCATTCAAGCCGTAAGATTTAAGTTGCGAACGGTTCGAACAATTTCCCTCGTTATTCAAAGCGAACAGCTGTCTCGTCAGCTCGGTAAATAAACGAGGTGCACGAAAGCACGCTGCGAGAGACAGCTTGATGGGTTGTGACCGTGCGTAAACACACACACACACAAAAACACACACACGGCTACGTTCTCTTATTAAAAACCGCAGAGCACCAGGGACAACATCTTGCCTAAATATAACCTTTCATTATATTATAAGCTCAGAGTCCCTCCTCCTCACTTCGATAAAATCGATACGCTGAGGTCGAGGGCACGGCGAGTGTTCC
This sequence comes from Silurus asotus, assembly GCA_024362625.1. Lineage (NCBI taxonomy): Eukaryota > Metazoa > Chordata > Actinopteri > Siluriformes > Siluridae > Silurus > Silurus asotus. The sequence goes on from MU551639.1 coordinate 1,678,986, forward strand.
CGCTATTCGGGTCCGATCTCTCACACACACACACACACACACACTGTTCAGAGAATTGTGGAGCATGACTTGGGCCTCACGCTGATGCAATAAAAAAAAAACGCCAGCGGTGTACAGTTTGCTGGTCCTTCCAGGAAACAAAAGACAAGTCAATAGTGGTGTTTAATTTATTTCTTTAGTTATTTATTAGTTGTTGTTTTTTTGTTGTATCATGAAATAAGGATCGCTGATCCGGTCGAATTTTTTTTCCACCCTCAAGTCGCACGCACTTACCAGTCGAAGTGGCTTTTATTTTGTGCAGATGCATTCTGTCTGAGACATCCAGGGCTGTAGAGAAACACACACACACACACACACACACACACACACACACACACACACACACAAACTCAGATAAATGACAAAAGGCCCAGCAGCTTGCGCTCAATACTGATATTTAAGCTTCTATAAATCATTCTCTCTATTTTTTTTCTCTCTTCGCTCCGTCTCTTCTTTTTGCTGCCCGAATCCCTTGGGATCCTTTGATCTCGTTCTGATCTGCCCTCATGTTGCCATGCTCACACACCACCACTGCTGCCTTGGACTCTCTCTCGCTCTCTCTCTCTATCTCTCTCTCTCTCTATCTCTCTCACACACACACACACACACACACACAAACACACAAACTCATCACCTGCATCATCCACCTTCATTTACACTCACATACAATATCTGGACAAAGGTATTGGGAGACCCAAGTTCTTCACCCGTATGTGAACCGTATGACCTTCATTTGAGAAGATCTAAACCTCCAAACCAAACAAAAACAGATCCATGAAGATCAGCTTTTCATGGGTTGGAGTTTAAGATCTCCTGCTATAGAGCTCCAACCCTAGTGAACACCTTGGGGATGGATTTGTCACACGAGGCCTCCTCTCCTCACCTCACCTACATCACTACCTGAATTTACCAACAATGTATTAAATCTCACACAAATCTCCAAAAAATCTAGTGGAACATCTTCAAAGAAGAGTGCAGGTTGCTATAAGAGAGAATGGGAACTCAATGTGGAATGTAGATGTTTAAAAAGCTTTTGTCCAAATAGTGTACATTTTGATTTGTGAACCTGTTGGCTTGTTGACACACACAAACACTGATCAGGCATACGTTTATGACCACCTGCCTAATTTTGTGTTGGTCTGCCAAAACAGTCGTGACCCATTGCTCATTAACAGCATGAACTTCTTCAGCAGTTTGAGCTACAGGATCTCGTCTGCTGGATCGAACCACACGGACCAGCCTTCGCTCCCTACGTGCATCAATGAGCATCGCCAGTCTACGACCCTGTTGCAGGTTCACTACTGTTCCTTCCTTGGAGCACTTCTAATAGATTCTGACCACTACAGACCAGGAACATCCCACAAGAGCTGCAGTTTTGGAGATGCTCTGGCCAAGTCACAATATATCAAACTCGCTCAAATCCTTACGCTCGCCCATTTGTCCTGCTTCTAACACATTCAATTTGAGGACAAAATGTTCACTTGCTGCCTAATAAATAAATCCAGCCAATAACAGGTGCCATGATGAAGAGATCATCAGTGATCTTCACTTCATAATGTTATAATGTTATGCCTGATCAGTATATATATATATATATATATATATATATGGAAGGAGTCTCCAGTGTCAGTTCTTTAAAACAGTCAGATATATATATATGGAAGGAGTCTCTCAGTTCTTTAAAACAGTCAGGGGTTTTGTGGGTTTTTTTTCTAGGCCTGGTTTTATTTTCTCATATTAATAATAAAAGGAAGAAAAACAAACAGGCCAGAAGTCGCTGGGACATGCTTTTATAGGAGTATAATCAACTGTGTTATTATGTATTTCTCTCTCTCTCTCACACACACACACACACACACACACACACACACACACACTCCCTCTCACCAGTCCCTCTGCTCACGTGGATCATCCAGGAGCACTCGGACGATGTATAGCAGGCAGCTCAGCACCTTCAGGAAGAAGTTGAAGAGGCGAACTCTCAGACCTGCGGGGACAGGCAGAGACGCCCATCAGATCGGAAAAAGAAAGGAAAGAATGAACGAAAGGGAGAGAGTAACAACACCAGAGATCCCTGAGGTGTACTTACACCAGCGTGTAGCACATCAAACATCCACAAGAGCGACTGACACAGTCAAGAGCCGAGATAGCCACTGATACAGCTCACTGCACTCCACGACAAAAAAACAGACCAGACAGAAAACAAAAAAAAAGGAGACAAACAGAAAAAGAGCAGAAGCGACGGCGGGTTCAGGTTAAAGCGAGAGAGACGAGGACCGGATGGATGTGGAGAACTCACTGGATCGCTGGTTTTTGATGAAGAAGAGCTTCAGGCGTTCTTTAAAGGTGTTCTCGTTGACGTAAAACTCTACCTGGACTCTGTGGAGAAAAGAAAAAAGAAAATGAAGTGTGTGAAGGTGGAGAAATAGAGGTAGCATGCGTGGAGGTGAAACATCTATTTCGGCAATTTAGCAAGGTGTAAATTAGAGCAAAGTGCACTGTGTGTGTGTGTGTGTGTGTGTGTGTGTGTGTGTGTGTGTGTGTGCGCGCGGGCATGGTAAAGCGTAATGACTCTGGGAGGAAATGATGTCCTCTTTACTCTTGGCACACACACGCCTCGTTGTTTTCTGCCACTTAAACATGGAGGAATAAGAATCCTTCCGAATCTCAGACCTCCAGCAGAGTCGCTGATTGCTGCCTTCGCTCCGTTCCCCATGATCCTTTACTGCCCTGGGGCCTGGATTAACACACCTCTACCGAAGATATTTGTGCGGTACGGGGTGACTTGTGCACGCACACAGCGGTACAGCGGCACGGCAACGCGGTGACAACCACAGCGTGTTTACAGCTCGATTTATTCTTAATATTCTCTTTGCACAATGATCTAGAGCTTCTGCTGTTCATTCGAGCGATAGCAGGAACACAAAAGAACTGCAGCGGCAGATGCGGCAACAACGGTAGCAGCAGCAATAACAACAACACGAGCAACAATAGTAGAGGCAACAGCAACACCACACCGCCACCAAACAAAACAACAAAAACAGTAGCAGCAAAAGAAACACCACCACCACCACCAACAACAACAACAATAGCAGCAGCACAAAACAACAGTTGCAGCATCAACAACACCACCAACAATAACCATTGCAACAGCAACACCACAACCAGTGTTGTGCTGGTTACTAAAAAATAGTAACTAGTTACAGTTACTCGTTACTTCATTCAAAAAGTAACTTCGTTACTTTGTTGATTACTTACAACAAAAAGTAATGTGTTACTGTTAAAAGTAACTTTTTAGTTACTTTTTTAAAGAACCTTCTTTAATGTTCCCATTAATGCCCTTTTATGCGTTATGATCTATACAATCACAAAACTGACTTAAACACAAAGTCATTTTTAACACTATTTTATTTAAGTCAGACCAACACACACTAAATATATCACAAGGATTTCTGAAATAAATAACAAAACAAGCTAAATAATATATTCACAATCAAAAACTAAAGTGGCTTCTGCTGTTGTGTTGAGCTAGTACTAGTAACGCGTTACTGCCCAACACTGACCACAACAATAGTAGCAGCAACAGCAACATCGCAACAGTAGAAGCAGCGACAACACCACCACTAACACCAGTGGAAGCAACAGCAACACCACCAACAATTGTAGCAGCAACAGTAACAACAACCCCACTTCCCTCAACAACAATAGCGGAAGAAAAACAACAGTAACAGCAACAGAAACACCACCAACAACAGTAGCAGCAACAGAAACACCACCAACAACAGTAGCAGCAACACCACCAACAACAGTAGCAGCAACAGCAACACCACCACTAACAGTAGTAGCAACACCACAACAATAGTAGCAGCAACAGAAACACCACCAACAACAGTAGCAGCAACAGAAACACCACCAACAACAGTAGCAGCAACACCACCAACAACAATAGCAGCAACAGCAACACCACCACTAACAGTAGCAGCAACACCACAACAATAGTAGCAGCAACAGAAACAGCGCCAACAACAGTAGCAGCAACAGCAGCACCACCACCAACAGTAGCAGCAACACCACAACAACAGTAGCAGCAACAGCAGCACCACCACCAACAGTAGCAGCAACACCACAACAATAGTAGCAGCAACAGCCAAACAACAACAGTAGGAGCAGTAGCAGGAATCATCTCTGTGTGTACAGCACTTTGTGGACAGTGGAGAAAGTCAAAATGCTGTACAGAAGGAAAAATCGTCCAGAGGTAAAAAAAAAAAAAAAAAACTTCTCCTCTGTATCTTCTCCTCGACCCTCGCTGTTTCTCTCCGTTCCTCCATTTTTCATTCGTCAGCATCTTCTGTATTGTACCTGTCCAGAGCGCTCCAGAGTTTAGCAGATGGTGCATCAGTAATAATGGTCCTTGAGGAAACACAATCTCTAACCTCTAACCCTTTGCCATTCCCTTCCTGAGCCTCTCCTACAAACCACCAAAGAACGTTCATTTAAGTATTGCCAACTGTTACAGCCTCATTTACGCCGGATGATGGTTCCTTGGTTTGTTCTCCGGATGATCCTCAGGCCTGTGCTGTGATTCCCTATGCTCTGACTTCACTCTGCTTAATGACTTTCCTTTAGATCGTGATTTTTGCTTGTATGTATTAAAGCGTGTTTGGATCCTGTCTAATCTATTACATGAGAGATCCCGGATGGCATGTGTGAATGAAGAACATCTTCACTATTAGTATCAAAAGTATTGGGACACCATCTGATGCCTTTGGTAGCATAACATTTTCGCTTCATTTGAACTAAGAGACACAACCTGTTCCAGCATAACACAAAAGCCAGCTCTATGAAGATCTGCTTTCCATGAGTTTGAGTAGAAGTTCGCCTGCTATAGACCTCCAACCCTACTGAATACGTTTGGGAAGGATTTTTCACACTGACTGCACCCCAGGTCTCCTCACCTCACCTACATCCTGTAGTACCTGACTTTCGGCTGAACAAATCTCAAACAAAATCTGGTGGAAGAACTTCTGAGAAGAGTGGATCTTATTATAGCAGCAAAAGGAGACTAAATGTGGAATGCGTTGCTCCAACAGGGCATAGGAAATCTTTTAGTCGGGGGTCCACAAACTTCCGTCCATATAATGAAGGAGCAATTTAGACTTTGGTCTTTTAAAAAACTAACAAACAAAAAGTAATCAATATAAACAAAACGTTCCTATCCAGTGATAGCAGATGAAAGAGAAAAACCCTGATCAATTTTGCATGAGTCTGTGACCCGGACATGACAGTCAGCATGCTTCCTAATCCCTACTCCCTTTAACACAATACAGAGACTTGTTGCTATGGTGACAGAGAGCATCCCTGGCTCAGTCATGAAAACACACACACACACACACACACACACACACACACACACACAAAGTTAGTGAGAGACATTCAGTTGTTAGAACAATTTTGGATGTCTTTTTATGTTGAATCATTTGCAAATGATGTCGACTGAGAACAATGACTGTGATAAGAGCATCACAGCAGCAGTACAAAGTGTGTGTGTTTGTGTGTGTGTGTGTGTGTGTGTCTGTTTGTGTGAGAAAAATGATGGAAGAAATGCCGCCCCCAAAATAAATTGGATCGTCATGCTAGCTGTCACTGCAGCATTGTGTTTCGAAAAAAGAGTCCCTTCTGCAGCACCTCTGCCATTACAATCATTAACCTCAATCTGTAGCCTCGTCATTACGATGCTAAATCATTTGTAGCTAATTAGCCGTGAGCGTAATTGTTCTCAGTCAGACAGCACAGGCAGCATTACAGAAGGCCGCCGAATAAACCTTTTAATTAAGCACAGGGATCCCTGTCTGACGCTCCCTCGGTGAAAGCGGCTCACTAATTTGGAATGATTATGGTAATCAAATCCAGGATCAAGAGCAACGGGTGGACCTGCGCACTCTGCGACGGATTACAGAGGGTCCTCGGCGACGTGGAGCTGAACGGAAGTAAGTTGATTATTCGAGCGGAACATGTGGTCAGTCAATTGCAATCGAAAAACAAGAGGCCTCACTGTCCGGATAGTGTGTCCGGAATCCAAGAAGGGGAAATGGAAAGACATACGAGGTGGTATGAAAACGTTTCGAGACTAATGGTGTAACTGGTGCTATTCTGAGCACTCGTTAATACGCCAGTTAGAACAGAAGAAGAAACCGTGATGTTATGCCTGAAACTGGGCACATCTGCCACAGAGGCGTTTGACATCACATACGTTTGACATACGGCGATGATGCCACGAGTCGTACGAGGTGTTTTGGATGAGCTCAACCTCTGAAAAATGTCGAAACTATTCAGCAACTTGTGCATGTTGATTGTCGGGGAGCGATTCGCATGATCTCACTCCCACACCCACCCTACCTGCCAGATTTGTCTCCTGCGGACATCACCCTCTTCCCGAAGATAAATCTCCGGCTCAAAATCTCATGGTTTTGACACCGTTGCAGAGATCTGGCACGAATCACGGGAAGGTGCTTGACTCGCTTCAAAAAGAAGACTTCCAGGACACTTTCCAGAAGAAGGCTGGGGGCGCTGTATTGCTGTGCAGGGGGACTTTTTGATGGTGATTGTGTTCAAACGTTGTTTAATAAAGTACTTTCTTTTAAATAGAGTCTCAAAACTTTTTGACATCACCTCGTAGTTTCTCTCTTTTTCCTAATCAATCGCAATCTTCGGTGGGCTCATATGCAGAAGAGGGTAGAAAGCTCAGTTCTGAAAGTGTGTGTGGAAAGATGCCATGGCTTGACATTTGGGAAAATATGTGTAAAGAAAGAAATGGTAAAAAGCACTGGATTTAGAAATATCATACCCTTTAAATCATTCACTATATGCACAAAAATCTGTGGACACCTGATTCGAGCATAAGATTGGAATATGCCTTCCATATTGATTCCCCATTTAGCTGTTATTATAAGTCTCACTCTTCTGGGAAGATGTTCCACTAGTTTTGTGTGAGATTCATTCAGGTGTTAGTAAAGTCAGGTACTACAGGATGTAGATGAGGTGAGGAGGCCTAGGGTGCAGTCAGCATGAAATATTAATTCCAAAGGTGTTCAATAGAGGTTTAGAGCTCTATAGGAGGAGATCTTCCACCCACTTTCAACCCATGGAAAGCAGATCTTCATGAAGCTAGTGTACAGGAGCAGGAACCTTTAGCCTTACAATGTAGATTTAAATATAAGTATATTTCTCACTAAAGTTAGTCATGTGTTAAGACAGACTCATTTGTTTTTTATATTCTTATATTTTATACTTTGTTATATTTTTTATGTGTTTTTTTGTATACTGTTATCATTTGCACATCTATAACATATACAAAAAGTGCCTGTAATAGTTGCAGCCTTAATTATTTTATGATTTAATTGCTATATTTTCTCATGAAACGAAACAGATTCCTGTATAAGCCACCGGTCAAATTATTGGTGAATGCAAAAAATAAATAAATACAAAATCTCAGGCTTCTGCTTATTGACTGATGCCACAGAGCTCATTATCTCAAACTTCATTCAGCTGATGAAATAAAACGATTATTCACTACGGTTTATTGAATTTATGACGACCGGCCTGCATTGTTATATTTACCCGACCATCCAACTAATTGAACTCGGTTTTAGACTTCGTGCAGAACATGCATCTGGGCTGAATATATACCTGTGCGCTGGAGAATTTAGAAGGAACTCTCTGAAAACCGTGTGCATTGTCAACGTGTCTCTTTTTCCACTACTGAATTTCACTCCCACCTTCATCTGTTACACCAAAATCCCAGTCAAAAGCCCTTCTACCTCTCCACTGGTGTGAGGGAAAGCCCATCAGAGTGCCATTTCAACTCTCCAGAAGAAGCTTTTTCACTCGAAAGTGCAAGGAGATCCCTAAATGAAATCTCCAGCCAATTAAAAGCCAAACCATTGTGTGACGTTCGAGCTGACGTGTTAGCTCCGGTCTGGGCAGACAGTAGCGGGAACAGCACATTAGAAACTCATTATGATCATTAATTCGAAAAGGAAATGAAGGCGCAAGTGCACAGAGGAACACAATCCTCCTGATGGCAATGTTTCTGTCTTTCCTCCCATTATAGTATAACATCATGGTGTTCATGATATCAGGTACTTTATCTAGGTGAAGTTAAGAGGCCTGGGGTGCAGTCAGTATTCAGATGAATCCTAAAGGTGTGCATCAGGGTTGGAGGTCTATCGCAGGAGATCTTACCACTCTAACCCTTGTAAAGCATCTGTTCATGGAGCTGGCCGGATCAGGTTTGGATCTTCACGTTCAAGTGAAGGGCTAGAGCACGCTAATTTCATGCTAGAGCATCTTAAGATACGATACAATTGCGTGCCTCCAACTGTATGCTAACAATTTGTTAAGAACCACATAGGAGTGAAGGTCTGGTGTCCCAAAACGTTTGTCCATATCGTGTATATTGTATTCTAAAATAAACAACAATGATGATAAAAGGTGGTTTCTGGATTAGGAGGTGTCCGATACATGCAAACACACGTGCTAATCTAAACCCTGTCTTCTCCATTAAGAGACAATTCAATTTCTAGCTTAGTCTTATCCACACGTGCATTTGCAGGTTTGTGTGTGTGTTAGAAATGCTAAGACTCCTAGCATGACCACTTCACCGGTTGTTAATTTAATTTCACATCTCTCTAGGATCTCTGGAATTTTTTATTCAAACCCACTGGAATAAATTACAAACTAAGTGTAGCTCGGTTGGGTTGCTATTGAATACGCTACGCAACATTGTGAAGAAAAATTGATGTAAGCAAAACACAAGTCCAGCTATAAAATAAGATATTAAACATAGCTAGCTGGCTAACGTTCAACTGATTGGTTGTTAACGGAACATTGTTGGAACGTATTGCAAACAGCTAGGTCTTTGTTGCTAATTTTTAGACTGCACCCCAGGCCTCCAGACCTACATCCAGCATACTACAATCTCCACAAAATCTAGTGGAACATCTTCCCAGAAAAGTGGAGCTCATTATAACAGCAAATGGGGACTACCTGTGGGGATCGCCTAGCATTCTCATGCTCAGGTAGATATATAATGTATGAGAGATGTTTAATTAGACATTATATCTGACTCAAACAGGGAGTTTATTCAGGATTAAACCCTCTTGAAAACACTTAAGGTCTCATTTAAGGATGCGGCGTCCTGCGCGGGCGGGGAGCTCTTTTGTCAGGATCGTGTCTGAAGTGAGAGGTGATGAAAAAGAACATCTGAGCAGGTAGGAGCGATGAGCGTGCATTTTCAACACAGTGAAGTTATTCTCAGCTTTAAAGTGCGCTGTTATTCTCTAAATGAGAGACGCTCTGACAAACCCCATTAGACATCAATGGAATACGAATGTTTTATCGCCGGAATTGACTACGGCCCACGATGCACCGCTCAAGTGCACAAAAGTGGAGGATGAGAAAGAGATATATTAAACCCATGCAAAGCAAAGTGATGGATGTCTATGCACTTCATATAAGAGCTGCTATGGAAATGTTTCAATATTAATGGTGTTAACTGGTGCTATTCTGACCACGTGCGGTACCACGTCTTTCTGGGATCTCTGTATATAAAGTCTGCGATTTGATCATAGACAGAAAGTTAGAACAAAAGAGAAAACATGAAACTAGGCAAATCTTCCACAGAGACGTTTGACATGAAATACGTTGACATTCGGTGATGCTGCAACGAGTCATTCGAGATGTTTCGAGTGGCACGTGTGCTTTAAGAGCGGAAGAGCGTCACTGGAAGACAAGTAGAGATCAGAAAATCCTTGCACGAGCTCAACCACTGAAAATTATACCATTCAGAAACTTGTGCATGATGAACGTAGGAGAACAATTTACTTGATCTCACTTCCTTAACCACCATACACGCCAGATTTGCCGCCCACAGACTTTGTCCTCTTCCTGAAGATGAAGCTCAAAGGTCGCCATTGACACTGTTGCAGAAATCGGTCGCTAATCGCAGAAGGTGCTTGACTTGCTTCAAAAAGAAGACTTCAGGACACATTCCAGAAGAAGGTTGGGAGCTCTGTATTGCTAAACATAACATCCCATTCAACATGTAGGCCGCTATGTACTGTTAAAATAACCTCCACTCTTCTGGGAAGATGTTCCACTGAATTTTGTAGTGTGCTTGGGGAGATTTGGTAAAGTTAAGCACTGATGTGGGTGAGGTGAGGAGGTCTTGGGTGCATTCAGAGTTCCAATTCATCCTAAAGGCGTTCAATAGGGTTAAGGATCAGAGCTCTATAGGAGGACATTTTGCACTCCAACCCATGTAATGCAGATCTTCATGGAGCTGGCTTTGTGACAGGGGCATTGTCATGCTGGAAGAGGTTTGGGTCTCCTAGTGCAAGTGAAGGACATATTTCATCCTACAGCATCCAAAGATGTCCTAAACAATTCTGTGCCTCCAACTCTGTGATAACAGTTTGGAGAAGAACCACGTATGAATGTAAAAGGTCAGGAGTCCTAATATTTTCTCAATATATTGTAGTTCTATGCATATAAACTTTCATGAAAGATTATTTTGAAATATTTCATAATGATTATGAGACCATTACAGCATGCATTTAGAATATTTACAGATATTTTATGAGTTATTTAACCACTGCAAGAAAGCACAGAAATGATCTACATGATCATTGGATCCCACAAAAAACATGAAAACCAGATTTAACCAATACACTGATCCATTTCTTGCTTTAATTTAGCAATTATTGACTTATTTATTCTGTAGTTTGGACTGAAATTTAATAAACCAAGGATGTAAGCCAATTCATGGAAATCACTGGTGGAGTTTGGAATATTTATCTGAAAACAGGTAAGTGATCAATTTAATATCATTTACATTTAAAATAAAATACATTTTAGACTCGTTTATACAATCACACTGAGTGACAGTGGATAAGGCCCTCAGCCTGTCCTGTCTTTTTATTCCCTACTCATTTACCTCACTAGCATACTAACAAGCATACTAATCATTTGATTCCAGTGAAAGACACTGTATCAGACAGCCAGAGTGAGAGAAACTGGATCAGACATTCACATTAAAAAAGAACAGATACTGTACATTGGTGACAGTGAGAAACACCAGATCAGACATTTATATTGTGAGAGATACTGGAACAGACAGAGATATTGCTGGAGACTCTATATCAGACAGCGACAAATGAAAAACACTGAATCGAACAGCCAGTATGCGAAACACTGGATCAGCTATAGTGAGAGACTCTGTATCAGGTAATCACAGTGAAAGGCACGGGATCAGACCACTAGAGTGCAACACAATGGCTTAGACAGCCAGTGTGCAGGACACTGGATCAGACCTCCAGAGTGTGAGGTACTGAATTAGACTGCCACAGTCAGAGACTCTGTATCAGGTAAACACAGTGAAAGATGCTGGATCAGACGTCCAGTGTGCAAGACACTGGATTAGACAGCCAGCGTGTTAGACAATGGATTCGACAGCCAGAGTGTGAGACACTGGATCAGACAGGCACTGTAAGAGACATTGGATTAGACAGGCACAGTGAAAGGCACTGGATCAGAGAGTCATCATGAGAGACCCTGGATCAGACAGTAACAGTGATAGACACTGGATCAGACATTTACAAGTGTGAGACTGGATCAAACAGCCAGAGTGTAAGACACTCAGACAGCCGCTGTGCGAGAGTTTGGATCAGACAACTAGATTAATACTGTTAAACACAGGTATAGTAAAAGACACTAGATCAGATAGACATAGTGAGAGACATTGAATCAGACATGTACAGTGAAAGACACTAGATCAGATAGCTCCTTAGAGGCTGTAATCCAGTGGTACCGCTTGTATTCACTGGTCTGGAAGTGGAGAACAATCCCTTTCCCGGGCCGAGACACGCTAGCTAGCTTCAGGGTTGGCCGACCTCCTCACCATGTCTAGCTTTTCTTCAAAATGGATTTTTAAGTAGGTCCGAGACCAAATCAATTTCTCTTCCTATGTAGGCATATATAACATGTGTAGAGCTACACACGTGTTTTGTCAGTCGAACTGTAACAGTTTCCCTCTGACCAACCAATCAGAGGACAGAGAAATGCTCATGCTATTCTGGGCCAGCTCGCTGCACAGTGGGGCAAATATGAAATCTGATTGGTTAAAGAAACAGACCTGTTGGTAATATTCTCTATAGTAAAAAGGCCAGCAGGACAAACAGATTAGATTGAAATTGCAGCACATAAAGGCTAAAATCTGATTGGACAAAAAATCTAAATCTACATACACATACTAGAAGCAGTGCAGAGAAGAGAAACATTACGAAATGAAGAACATAAACTATTGGGAATAAACTAATACAATTTCATGGAACAAATATTAGAATTTAGGATGTAAATGTAGTTCAGTGCTTCTGATAGTGTTTAGGCCAGCAGAGAAGGCTTCGCTGGCCCTGACCGCCCACCACTGGGATCAGACAGGCACAATGAAAACCACACGATCAGACAGACACAATGATCAGACAGCCACATTAAAATCTAACCAGTCTTTGACATTTCTGTACTACCGAGCACTCGTGAGTCAAGAACACTCCATCTGCATCCCAAACCACCACCATTAGTGTCATTATAATTTAAAGTGCATTGTGCAGATTAGGGACTTGAATTGTCTCTGACACTCTCAGTGATGCAATTCATTCGTTTGCTTGAGGAAGAGTGAAGAACAACCTATTGTACAAAATGTTCTCAGGCAAGATGCTTGCAGCAAGTCTTAGAAAATCCCCCAAATCTTGCATCTTTTAGCATTTTGATGGAAATCATCTACACCCTGATACACATGAAGTAATATGTTTAGCTTGTATTGAACACATTTATGTTCATGAAGCGTTTATCAATTCCAGTCATGTTACTGACAGTGGGGGGCGCTAACTCAGTTACAACAACATTTAATTAGAGATGGGAATGCCAACGATTGATCAGATATGCAGTATCTCACAAAAGTTAGTACACCCCTCACATTTAGAAACCATTTTAGTATCTTCTCTAGGGACAATGCTACAGAAATGAGACTTGTATAGCAGTACAGATTTACTGTCCTTTAAGAATAACAACATACAGCCATTTTTGTTTAAACAACTGGCAACAAAAGTGAGTACACTCTAGGTGAACATGTCAAAAAGTGTCCAAAGTGTGAATATTTAGTGTGAACACCATTGTTATCCAGCACTGCCTTAATACTCCTGGGCATGGAATTCACCAGAGCTGCACAGGTTGTTTTTGGGATCCTCTTCCACTTCTACTTAATGACATCACAAAGCGCTTATTACCCTTCTGCTTGAGGATCCCCACAGGTGCTCAATATGGTACAGGTATGGAGACATTGGCCAATTCATTATCTTCACCTTCAGCTTTCTCAGCAAGGCAGTTGTCATCTGTGTTTGGATTCGTTATTATGTTGGAAAACTGCCATTTGGCACAGTTTCTGAAGGTTCCGCTTCAGATAGTCACAGTACATGTTGGAATCTATGTTTCCCTCAATGAACCGCAGCTCCCCAGTACCAGCAGCACTCATGCGGCCCCAGACCATGATGCTACCACCACCATGCTTGACTGTAGGCACGACACAATTTTCTTGGTACTCCTCACAAGAGCGTCACCACACATGCTGTAGACCGTCTGAGCCAAACAAGTTTATCTTAGTCTCATCAGACCACAGAACATTGTTCCAGTAATTCATGCTCTTGGACAGGTTGTCTTCAGCAAGCTGTTTGACTTTCTTCTGATCCAGCTTTAGAAGCTTCTTCATGCAAACCGACTTGTTGCAGAGTACGCTGTACGGTCTGAGCACTGACACGGACCTTCCGCTTCTGCAGCCTCTAAAGCACTGCTGCAGCACTCATGTGTCTGTTTTTTGAAGCAAGTTCTGCACCTGATTTACAGCATGAGCACTCGACTTCTTTGATGGACCCTTGTGAGGTCTGTTCTGAATGGATGTATGACCCTGATCACTGTATTGTTACTCGGTGTCAGGGTGATACTGATCTTTTTACAGCCTCGGCAGAGCAACAATTCTAATTCTCAAATCCTCAGAGATTTTTTGAGGCCATGAGGTGCCATGTTGAACATCCAGTGGTCAGTTTTAGAGAATTGTACTCAAAGCACCAAATTTTACCTGCTCTAATACAAGATAAACAAATTTGTATGGTCCTGTCAAGCAGACAAAACATGATGGATAAGAACAGGTTACAGGATGCACAGCTGTTCGGTCAATGCGTGATGTCATTGGCCACGCCCACCACACAAACCTATTAGATTACTGCTTTGCTCACTTCGGGTGTACTCAATTTTGTTGCCAGCTATTATTGTGTCACATTGTGTCTATCCAATCTAGTGTCTTCCTGTACATGTCTCCAGACCTGAACCCCATTGAGCACCTGTGGTTCATCTTTTAGTGGAAGGTGGAGAAGCACCATGTGTTTAACATCCAGCAGCTCTGTGATGTCATTATGGAGGAGTGGAAGATCATCTCAGCAACAACCTGTGCAGCTCTGGTGAAGTCCATGCCCAGGAGGATTGAGGCAGTGCTGGATAACAATGTGCTCACACTAAATATTGGCACACGTTGGACACAGTTTCGACATGTTCACTCACTTGTACTCACTTTTGTTGATCACAATGAAAGTCATTAGATCAGACACTCAATATGAGACAAACCAAATCAGACAGTCAAAGTAAAAAAAAGACACTGGATCACACTAAATCAGACAGAGATGGTAAAAGACAGCAGATCAGAGAGTGGTCTAGATCAGACTCGATCAGAAATTAAAACGAAGAAATAGATTAAATGCACCAAAGACATTCGTATTTTGTTTACATTTTTTATGTTAAATTCATGCAAATCTTATGGTCAGACAGTCACAATAAGAGACACCGGAGCAGACAGTCACAGTAAGAGACACCAGATCAGACAGTCACCGCAAGAGACGCTGGATCAGACAGGGAAAGATTTCACCAGATTTTCAAAGCCACAAAATATAATGCAACTACACAAAATCAAATTAAAGCACCGCTGCATCACTTTCTTCAGAGAGATGAAAGACAAATGAATACACAAAAAACTGAGCACGTGTCCTCTATATATCAGACGTCCAACGCCTTCTGTGTCAGCCGATAAAAACTGTGAGAAAAATTGATGAGGACGACGATGAAGAAGAAGTTTAACAGCGTAACAGTGACAAAATACAAGAAGTACTACGAGTTCAAAAGGACGTCAAAAAGAACGCAGAACAAACTCTGCCCAGATATTTTATACTGTTCTTCCCTTCAAAGTGTAGACAGGATTTAGCCTTTAAAAGTATCAATAGTGGGTGATACCACTATTGAGTCAGGGGTCTGCTGGTGGTAGTCTCCTGTATTTACACCTTTATTGTTTATTGTCTGTTGGTATTGTTTAAATGATTAAAGGTTAGAGATGGTCCTTGATGGCTTCCTCCCTCTTCCAGACTGATTACATTAAGACATTGATTAGGACGGATCGTTTTGTGAAATTTAAGCCGTTTTGCGGATGAGCTCATTTAGATGTAGCGTGGGGTCTGGGTTGAGGCAGTCTGTAAGTTATTTTAAAACTGTACAGCAAATATTTTTAACAATTTATATCGTATATATAAATGAATTTCATTTAGGAATTAGATTTTTTTTCATCTGGGACTGTTGATATAATTTTCAATTAAAGGGACATTTAAGTGAAAGCGTGTGTGTGAAGTCTGATTATGGCACGCATTAGCTGTTCAAGAGAGACTCAATTATTTTCCTTTATCCTTAACACTCACACACACACACACACACACACACACACACACACACACACTAGCTTAATTCAGTACAAATCCTAAGAGCAAACATTCACACAGCTGCTAAAGAAGAGCTTAGGAAAAGGTTTAAGGGAGGCGGAGGCGGCAGGACCCTGACCCAGAAACATGTGGGAGGCTTGCTGAGAACAACAGCCTCCACCATTCTTCCAGCTGAAGAATACACTCCTTTAACACACTCGTTTATCGCACTCCCTCCGTGGCCTGGAAATAAACAATCACTCCTTTCTTTGATAGACCCTCTTTAGTGTTCCTCCCTCCATCCCTCAGCAGCAGGAGGAGAATGGAGGGCTGGATGTATTCCTCAGCCGGATGCTCAAATCATGAACAGCACTGTGAGGGATCAGGGAACTTCAGGGAACTAAACACTACCATTTCTATGAGGAGGGGCAGAGGGGAACCACTGGTACCGAGTTCACCTTTTAGTACCTTCAGGATTACAAGTGCAGTGTAATGACTCTGAATCTGTTCCCTGCTTTTTCATTTACAATGAAGCCTGCAGCGATCAACAGGAACAACACACACACACACACACACGCACACACACACACACACACATTTTATTTTCTCTTTTGTTTGTGAGCTCTTTTGTTGTTTCTTTCATTCATTTGCTTTTTTTCAGCCATTTGCCCTCTTTCTTTCTTTCTTACTTTCTTTCTTTCTTTCTTTCATTCTTTTGTCTGTGCTTCTGTTCATTTGTTCTTTTTATTTATTTTTGTATAATTTTTTTTTCATTCATACATATTTTTATTTGTTTGTTCATATTTTTATTTGTTTGTTTGCAGACATTTATCAGTTTGTTTATTTGCTTATTACTTCTTTTGTTCTTTTGTTTAGACATGAAATATAATTTCCTTCCTTTCTGCCCTCCTTTTATAATAGAAAACAACAACCACAATATCAACAAACCTACTAAAATGAAATCCCTGGGATCCTGACCAGGCAGATACTAAGGATGAGCTCCAAACATGCATGTCTTTCTAGCAAACACACACACATGGACACACACACACACACACACACACACACACACACACACACACACACACACACACACACACACACACACACACACGCACAACATGCACACACGCACACACACACATGCACACACACACATGCACACACACACACACACACACACTTACACGCACACACACTTACACACACACACACACAAAGGTACAGGATGTTTCCCTTTAAAGAAACCACACAAATAAAAAGAAAATGTTTAACAACTGTTTTTTTTATTTCAGAAAAAATTTTTAAATGAGGAGTATGATAAATAACCAGACTCAAGTACACTCGTTTATCCACAAAAACTCATGCTGTTTCTCTCTCTCTCTCTCTCTCTCTCTCTCTCTCTCTCTCTCTCTCTTTCTTGATGCAGCATGACTGATGATGGTGTGAGTCCCGAGCTTCAACCGCCTCCTCACTCGTTCCAGCTCAGGCCCAATAAAAGGCTTCGTTTAACCCGAGGTTCAGTAAAGAAACACACCCGCGGCCTTTTACTCAAAACCAGACCCAATTCATTCCACACACATATTACTCGTTTATTCTCTCATACAAATCATTCGTCTAATGCTTTTTTCTTTCTTTCTTTCTTTCTTTCTTTCTTTCCTCCAATTGTTAATTCACTCATTTTTCTGTTGTATATTCTTCTTTTTTTATTTTATTTATATTTTTCACAATGAAGGATTTGAGCTGGGAAAGATGTGCTGTAAATAAGTAATTAAAGGATAAAGGATAGAGATGGAAATGTATTGACTAGTGGAGTATACTCCTATATACTAGGAGAGTGTGTTGAGGAGATGAAGGGAGTATTTTGAAAACCTGATGAATGAGGAAAATGCGAGAGAGAGAAGGTTGGATGGTGTGGAGATGGTAAAGCAGGTAGTGGATAGGATTAGTAAGAAGGAAGTGAGAGCAGTGATTAAGAGGATGTAAAGTGGAAAGTCAGTTGGACCAGATGACATACTGGTAGAGGCTTGGAGATGTTTAGGTGAGATTCAGTGGAGTTTTTAACAATATTGTTTATTGTTTAACAGGATTTTGCAATGGTGAGAAGATGCCTGAGGAATGGAGAAGGAGTGTGCTGGTACCGATCTTTAAGAATAAGGGAGATGTGCAGACCTGCAGAAACTACAGGGGAATAAAGTTAAACAGTCACACCATTAAGTCATGGAAAAGAGTAGTGGAAGCCAGGCTGAGAGAAGAGGTGACCATCTGTGAGCAACAGATGAGGAGTTGTGGTATTGTATGAGGAAGTTAGGTGTGTCAGATAAGTATGTGAGGGTGGTGCAGGACATGTATGAAGTGTGCAGTAGGAACAACTGACTGGACTGCATCATGGATCGACTCTGAGCCCTTTCTTGTTTGCAGTGGTGATGGACTGGTTAATGGACGAGGTCAGACAGGAGTCTCCATGAACTATTATGTTTGCAGATGATATTGTGATTTGTGATGAGAGTAGTGAGCAGGTTGAGAAGAGCCTGGAGAGCCTGAGGTACACATTTGAGAGAAGAAGAAGGAAAGTCAGTAGAAGTAAGACAGAGTACATGAGTGTGAATGAGAGGGAGGACAGTGGAGGGGTGCGGTTGCAGGGAGAAGAGGTGGAGAAGGTGGAGGAGTTCAGGTACCTGGCGTCAACAGTGTAAAGTAATGGAGAGTGTGTTAGAGAAGTAAAGAAAAGAGTGCAGGCAGGGTGGAGTGGGTTTTGAAGAGCGATAGCAGGAGTGATTTGTGATAGAAGAGTATCTGTGAGAGTGAAAGTTTATAGGTCTGTGGTGAGACCTGAGATGTTATATGGTTTAGACACAGTGGAATCAAGTAAAAGACAGGAGGTGGAGGTGGAGGTAGCAGAGCTGAAGATTTTGAGATTTTTGTTGGGAGTGATGACGATAGACAGGCAGGGTGGAGTGGGTGGAGAAGAGTGATAGCAGGAGTGATTTGTGATAGAAGAGTATCTGTGGGAGTGAAAGTTTATAGGTCTGTGGTGAGACCTGAGATGTTATATGGTTTAGACACAGTTGAATCAAGTAAAAGACAGGAGGTGGAGGTGGAGGTAGCAGAGCTGAAGATGTTGAGATTTTTGTTGGGAGTGATGACGATAGACATATTTAGAAATGAGTTTATTAGAGGGACAGCACCTGTAGGACATTTTGGAGACAAGGTGAGGGGTTTTAAATGAGATGTTTTGGACACGTGCAGAGGAGAGACATGGGGTGTATCTGTAGGGGAATGCTGAGGATGGAGCCACCAGAAAGGAGGAAAAGAGAAAGACCAAGGAGGAGGTTTATGGAAAGACATGCAGGTGGTTGAGGTGAAAGAGGCAGATGTAGAGGACAGGGGGTATGGAGATGGATGATCCGCTGTGGCGCCCCCTAATGGGAGCAGCTGAAAGAAGAGGAAGATATTTTTCACAATAATCTCTGTTTGTCAGATGTCAGAAAAAAGTAAAAGTAAAAAAAAAATAAAACACAAAAAAACTTTTTTTTTATATGAAATACTAATGAAATGTATCAGCCGTTTTCCAAAGTGCACTCACGTTATGCTCCACGTTACGCTGCTCTGCTCTTGTACGTGGTACGAACGTTTTACTCAGTGTGTATATTCTCGTCAGGTCACCTATTTGTTCTGATAAAAGAACAGATCCTGTGACCGTTTCAGCTCGCGCTCTCAAACCCCTTTAATTGCTCTTATCGACCAGGATCGTATTTTCAACCGCATGACCTTTCGCGCTAATGACAATAAGCTAATATGTTAAGCGGCACAAAGGCTAATTAGATGAAATTGCTGTGTGGGCGGGTTTTTATGACCTTGTTTTGTCACCAAAGAAAATGTCAACGGTGTTCCCTGTTTTTGCGTCTTGGTTTTTTTTAAACCAAGCAATTATTTAAAAGTAATGTAGGAAAAAAATCTGAACTATACTTTGAGTATAAAGTCGATTATTTCCCTGTAACCGCATGGCACTGGAATGTTTTGTGTTATACTTCTTATACCATATCAGTATCTCTAATGATTAACATTGTACAATATGGAGATTTCAAGATTTAGTAAATCGTCTATTAAATGAGTAAAATTTTAATAGCTGATACACTGAATTTATAACAAAACTTTGTCTGTCTGTCTGTCTGTCTGTCTGTCTGTCTGTCTGTCTGTCTGTCTGTCTATCTATCTATCTATATATTCCTTTTTGAATGAGTTGTTGCTTAAGAAGTGAAAAAATCTCAGATTAATATAAATGCATTGATACAAACCTGAACCCTGTCAGAGCTGCTGTTCTACACAAAGAATCAACACCTTCCGACCAATCAGTATCCACTCTCTGTATCTGTCTCTCTCTCTCTCTCTCTCTCTCTCTCTCTCTCTCTCTCTCTCTCTCTCTCTCTCTCTCTTTCTCTCGCTCTCTCCCGCTCTTTCCTGCTGTGAACTAAGCAGGGTTTGTGTTGCCGTCACATTTCAATCAATGGAAAACAAAACGTCACTCGGATATATGGCCCGTTGCCAGTCACCACTAAAAGGCCATTTGTGAACAGGGAGATCGACTATGACGAGGTTTTGTGTTTCTCCAGCACGCAGAGCAGAAGGTTCCTCCAAGCGCCTGAGCTTCAAGTTTAGTGAAATACTGCCTGCATACGACACTAACACAGTCTGTGACCAGGGAAATCCACTGCTGGAGCCGAACATAACAGCAGAGAAACACAAAACACTGCTACTGTACACTCACACACTCATTTACTGTCTTACACAGACAGACAGACAGACAGACAGACAGACAGACAGACAGACAGACAGACAGACAGACAGACAGATAGATAGATAGATAGATAGATAGATAGATAGATAGATAGATAGATAGATAGATAGATAGAGGTGGAAAAACAGTAGGGTGCTCAGGTGCTTGGCCCCATAGAAAAATGCTAGTTGTTATTTCTTGATAAATGAAAAAGGGATAATGTTTTGAAAGCTACTTCAGCATAAGAAAAATAAAACGCATCACACTGTGCTTTTCATCACACAATCTCCACTTCATCACACCACGCCGTCGCTGCCTGCTCATGAAATGTGTTGTCTTCGTTTTCGAGCGCTCGGGATGCCGATCGAATAAACCCCAACAACTCCCTCGAACGCTGACATTCATCAAGAGTTATAACAACGGGAGCGGCTGTCTGAGCGCTATGCTACGCTACGCTACGCTACGCTCGCCGTTCGCTCCTCCAACACCTTGACACAGGCTTTGTGTAAACGACAATGAGGACTCCTTTCTAAGCGCTCGCTTTCTTTCTGTCGCTCGTGCAACCAAACCCACTCACCCGCAATTTAGCCTCTGCGTAACAACCTAATGCGCTGTTCCTCACCCTCGGCCCACAGAGCTGCGCTCGCGCCCCCGTGATGGAACAGCGGTACGCTCTTATACATTTACAGCACGGGGTCAGGGAGCCATTTTTTCCAGAGCCTTAGTGCGGAGTCACTGCTGGCTGCCGACTGGATTGCATAATGGAGCTAATTATCAGCCACCTTCATTAGGCTGTTTTTATCAGAGGAATTCTGCTTAAAAATATATACACCCTGAATTGTACCGTGTGTGCACCTCAACATGGTTATTTTTTGGGGGCTTATTACGGAAGTAAAAACTGCAAAAATAATACATAAATAATGAAGTTTAGCATCTGGTCCTTTTCCGCTACCAAGTTGGTGGATATGCTTTTTCAGCATCCTATTCCACATTGAGTCCCCATTTCCTGTTACAAAAAAGCTCCACTCTTCTGGTACCTTGTTCCACTGGATTGTGTGGAGATTTGTGAAAAATCTATTCGGCCACCAGGGTGTTCAATAGTGTTGTAGCTTTATAGCAGGAGATCTTCCACATCTTCCAAACCATGGAAAGTGGATTTCCATGGAGCTGTGTTTATGCACTTTGCAAAAGAAAATTATTCAAGAACCGCATCCAATGACAACTTATACAGATGTGGGCCTTCAATTCTGTGGTAAATTTTTGGAGAAGAATCAAATATGTCTGGGGGAAAAAAAAAAAGAGTGTCCCAATACTTTTGCCTATATATGTTTGTTATATTTTTGGACATTTTACAGTCTTAAAAGGTTTTGATTACTGAAATGCGTTCCAGAGGTAAGGGTTCCTTTACACAGACAACCTAAACAACCCTTAAACAAACGATGTAATGGAACCCTTTATTTTATTGATCATGTTTTCGCCTGGTGCGTCTGTGTACATTTATTTAAACCTTTTGCTCCCAAGGGCTTTGTTTTACAATTAATTATTCATACGCATGAATCTTAAATGTCATTGCACGTTTCTTTTTCTCTCTCATGCACATCCTTATGGAGAAGAACCACATACAGGTAAAAAACTGAAGCGTCCCAATACTTTTGTCCATACAGTATATTTGTAACCAGAATGAGTGGAGTGCTTCAGCTTTTCGGGAAGTAAAAGGAGATTTATTGAGTTGAAGGACAGTGCAATTCAAGTGCTGAACATGGAGGCAGGTCAGGATTAGTGCAGGGAAAATCGGTTTAATGACTCGGTTCTTTTTTCAGTCATTAAGTTAATTTCGTTCTTTTGATCAAAAATATAATAAAATGGTTAATTATCAATAAGCAGATCCCCAACACATCAATCTTTACTATAGTTACAATCATTTCTATATGTAAATAGGACGTTTTGGAGACAAGGTGAGGGAGGTGAGATTGAGATGGTTTGGACATGGGCAGAGGAGGGACATATATATCTGTAGGGTATATCTGTAGGAGAATGCTGAGAATGGAGACACCAGGAGGGTTATGGATGTGGTGAGGGAAAACACCTAGGTGGTTGGTGTGAAGTAGAGGACAGTGGGGGGGTGTGATCCATTGTGGCGCCCCCTAATGGGATCAGCCGAAAGAAGAGGAAGAAGAAATAAAACTGAATAGCGTCTATAAGAGTCACATGATAAAAAAAACGAACGACTCACGCTAGAAGAGTCGAGAGGAAAACTACTTAATTCTGTTACCTGTAAATGACCTATGAAGATTTTGCAATACTTTGCAGTGCACATCCAGTATAAAACTTGTTCTTCTGAGTCACATTAAAAACTTGTTCAAACTGAACAAAACACTTTTTGAGACTACTTGTTCTACTGAGTCATTTTAAAGACTCAGTAGAACCGAGCACTAGTCAGGATTATGCCATCTGTGACAAAATGGGTTTGAAAGAGAGAGAGAGAGAGAGAGAGAGAGAGAGAGAGAGAGAGAGAGAGAGAGAAGAAAGAGAGACGGAGAACAAAATGGAAACCAGGAGGATGATTAAGGAGTCAGAGTCACAGATAGAGACAGTTGATAAGACATCTCTGTCTAAAGATTATAGTTCATGCGATAATCCTATCGGTGTTCGGACGAGCCACTGAGAGCGACGTTTTAACACGCGGCCCTCAGGGGGAACGATTCTGCAACAGGTGGTTTGGAGTGATGGACTCTGTGTTTGTGTGTGTGTGTGTGTGGTGAGAGCTTGCAGTCAGACAGGAGCCTGGAGTTCCACGAGACCGATAAACGCCGATCGATATTCTCTCGCGATTCTACGCTGATAGTGAAGCAAATAAAAAAAATATATCCAAGTTAATCCTAAAACTGAGTCTCCTCTCACTCGTAGACTTTTTTATTAATTCAGAGTGAGATTTAGCACCATTGCTCTTTTCACCACCTGGAAAAGATTAACACAAAATAAAACACAACAAAACCAAGAGAGGACATTGAGAGGAGATTTTTAGTTTGGAGACAAGGTGAGGGAGGTGAGATTGAGATGGTTTGGACATGGGCAGAGGAGGGACATGGGGTATATCTGTAGGAGAATGCTGAGAATGGAGACACCAGGAGGGTTAGGGATGTGGTGAGGGAAAACACGTAGGTGGTTGGTGTAAAGTAGAGGACAGTGGGGGTGTGTGATCCATTGTGACGCCCCCTAATGGGATCAGCCCAAAGAAGAGGAAGAAGAAATAAAACTGAATAGCGTTTATAAGAGTCACATGATAAAAAAACAAACGACTCACGCTAGAAGAGTCGAGAGGAAAACTAATTAATTCTGTTTTTGACCTATGACCTATGAAGATTTTGCAATACTTTGCAGTGCACATCCAGTATAAAAACTAACATATCACTCTGTGAGACTACTTGTTCTTCTGAGTCACATTAAAAACTTGTTCAAACTGAACAAAACAATTTTTGAGACTACTTGTTCTACTGAGTCATTTTAAAGACTCGTTAAAAAGGAATGAATCACCTTTGAAACGACTCGTTCTTCTGAGTCACATTAAAGACTTGTATGAAATGAACAAATCACTCTAAGAGACGACTCGTTCTTCTGAGTCACATTAAAGGCTCATTCAAAATCAACAAATCGCACATGAAAGACCGAGCACTAGTCAGGATTATGCCATCTGTGACTAAATGGATTTGAAAGAGAGAGAGAGAGAGAGAGAGAGAGAGAGAGAGAGACGAAGAACAAAATGGAAACCAGGATGATGATTAAGGAGTCAGAGACACAGATAGAGACAGTTGATAAGACATCTCTGTCTAAAGGTTCTAGTTCATGCGATAATCCTGTCGATGTTCGGACGAGCCACTGAGAGCGACGTTTTAACACGCGGCCCTCAGGGGGAACGATTCTGCAACAGGTGGTTTGGAGTGATGGACTCTGTGTTTGTGTGTGTGTGTGTGGTGAGAGCTTGCAGTCAGACAGGAGCCTGGAGTTCCACGAGACCGATAAAGGCCGATCGATATTCTCTCGCGATTCTACGCTGATAGTGAAGCAAATAAAAAAAATATATCCAAGTTAATCCTAAAACTGAGTCTCCTCTCACTCGTAGACTTTTTTATTAATTCAGAGTGAGATTTAGCACCATTGCTCTTTTCACCACCTGGAAAAGATTAACACAAATAAAACACAACAAAACCAAGAGAGGACATTGAGAGGAGATTTTTAGTTGATCTAATGTTTGACTCATGGATTACATTGTACTTTTTTGCGTTTTTAGTGCCACATAAAAAAAAATGAAATAAAAAAGTTGGATTTATGAGAATAAATTCAAAATATTTTAAGAATACAGTGGCTGCAATACGAGATTAAAGTGGAAATATTTTGAGGTAAATTACAGAACTGCAAATAAAATATTTGTGCATAAAATGGATGTGGAGGATTTGGTTAAATACAACAGAAAAATCAACCGTGAATAAATAAACCGAGTAAAACACTGGCGTGTGAATTTTTTGTTCTCTCAAAATAATACAACTTTTTCTCTTATTGATACGACTTTCATCTCGGAATCTTTGATTTTGACATTTTTTTAAGGTGTCACTAAAACACTCTCGTAATATAGAGAAGTATAGAAGTTCCACGTTTTTTGGGGGGTTTTTGCCATAAGATCAGAAGATGTTTTTTGAAGACCAAATTAAGTCCTCATATAACTCCTTGTTCACTGTTATAATAACCTCCACTCTTCTTAGAAGATGTTCCACTAAAATTTGTGGAAAATTGTGTGAGATTCATTCATCCACAAGGGTGTTAGTAAAGTGAGGTACTGATGTAGGTGAGGTGAAAAGGCCTGGGGGGCAGTCAACGTCAACAATTCATCCTAAAGGTGGTTAAAAAGTTGAAGCTCTATAGCAGGAGATCTTTTAACCCATGGAAATTAGGTATTCATGGAGCTGGCTTTTGGTCATGCTGGAACAGGTTTGGGTCTCCTGGTTCAATTGAGAGGAAAATGTTATGTTTAAAAGATGTCCTGCTCAATTGTGTTCCTCCAAATGTTTGGCAGAACCACAGATAGCTGGAGAACAGGTGTCCTGATACGTTTGTTCATACCTGTTTTTTTCACCAACTCTCCCCATTATTTTTTAGATGGCAGTGTGGTCCACCCCTGCGTGCGGTCCGTAGCTGCTGAGGACTGAGACTGAGGACTGCTCCAGAATCTGCTGCACAAAACCCAGGCCAGCTAATGGACCAGCTGGCAAACTGCTCAATGGAGAAAGGATGCTCTTAAGATGAAAGCTGCCTCTCGGGCTGACATCCAGGCAATTGCTTTGCATCTTGTAGTGCACTCACACTGATAGTGATTTTTCACTGAAATCCTTTTGTGACATTCACTTAAGCATGTTGCTATTTGTAGCTGCCATGGTTTTACTGGTAGTACCCAAAGAAGGTAGGTATGGAACGGACAAGAAACCCACTTCACAAATCAAAGGTCTTCCTAGTTCTCGCTGTCTGAATAAAAACAATGTTTTGTTCTTCGGACTGTTTGATGTAATGATACAAACACTGATGAAAACACTGGTGCTTCATGTAAATCTACAGCATGAATTTAGAGCACTAGGAAAGTGAGTATGAACACTAGATATCTGGCTCTGTGAGACAAACTGATGCACATATGACTTGTATAATTTTGTGTTTAAATATTCTGTCTAATGAACTTATTTGACAATAAGAGGAAAATGTCACATGTCCTCACAATCATTAGGTCCTCACAATGATCAAATGTCCTCACAATTAGATAGTAATTGTTCAAATTCCACACAATGGGATGATAATCGTCACTTGCATTTATACTCCTAAATACAAGATAGTGTCAAATGTCCCCACAAAAGATAATGTCCTCAAAACACTAGAATATTGCCAAATGTCCTCAGAGTGACAAAATGGTGGTTAATGTCCTCACAACGTTGAGAAAAGTGTGCCTTCACATTAACAAGATAGTGCCAAATGTGTACACAATAAAATGATAATGTCAAATGTCCTCACAATAATAATGAAGTGTCATGTGTCTTCACAATGATAGTGTCAAATGTTGGTCCAGTGATAATAATGTGTCAAATGTCCTCATAATGATAATGAAGTGTCAAATGTCTTCACAATGATAATGTCAAATGTCTTTACAATGACATGATGCCAAATGTCCTCAGAGTGACAGGATAATGTCAAATGTCTTAACAATATGCAGGTCCCCACAATGATCAAATGTCCTAACAATGACAGAAGAGGAATTCTAACTGTGAGCTCACATCCGTGCATGTGCGAATGCGTAGGTGAGCCTGTGTGTGTGTGTGGGCATGTAGCAGTGGAGTTTTTGGTGTGTGTGTGTGTGTGTGTGTGTGTGTGTGTGTGTGTGCGTGTGCGTATGTGTGTGCGTAGGACGACGGAAATGAGCGTTCACTAGAGATTAACACGGCTAAGAAACAGGCAACGAGTGGGATGAGTTTCTCCAGACTCCAGTCCCCGAATAGACCTGTCCATCATGATTAGCAAGATAGTATCCATCCAGATTCTTTCCATCCCCACTTCTCTTTCTCTGCATTTTTTAAGGTACAGAAATACGGCCTAAGTTTTCAAAAGAGTGAGAGAGGAGAAACACAGAGCATTAAAAACGCACAAGGCAGAACGTGGGTTTGTTTTTCGCTTGTAATTTTTGTCTAGATGCGAGATGGCACCGTGTGCTCGATCTTCTAAGAGCATTTTTTATGACATTCTGTCCCCAAGCATGATTACACAGCGCTTGCTTTCCCGACGACATCTGTGCCTCGCATGGCTCTATCCTCCAGGCACACCAATATGCCAGAGGGGTGTAAGTTCATAACCCAGGCCAAGAGAAACCCATTAGCACTACTGGAATGCTGTACCTCGCCTGACCCTGCGCTCTGACTCACTTCTTACAATTCCAGGGATATGCAAATACAGCACTTTGTTGTACCAGGGTTCAGACAAATGCATTATATTGCAATACCTGGTGACATTTGGACAATTCGCAATATGCAGGATGATATTTTGCTTAACCCCAGCAAAAGGCTGCAACAGAGCAGTCTAAAGAGCAGGAGGAATGAACTAATGAGGGAAGAGTTAGATGAGCTAGGGAGGTAGGCAGAAAGTGAGATAGAAAAGAGGGAGAAAACACAAGACAAATGTGCAGTCTCATTGTGGGTGCGAGTTTAAAATCAGAGACGCTGATTGGTCGAAAGGTGTATGTTCAAAATCTAAATAAAATCACAGCAACGGTTCTTCTTCTACTTCATCTTGATCCCAAGTACCAAATCCAAATCTACCTTTAATCTCTTACCCTGTTCATGTCATGCGACAGAAATAAAGTATATCGCTGCGAGTCACTAATGAAATCACAAATTGATTTTCTTCAAACAATGTAAGGGCAAAAAAATACTGTAGTAAAGCCACTATATTACCCAGAATAAACTACTGAGGTTTAGCTAAGTATAAATAATAATAATAATAATTTGTATTATTATGCAAAATTATAATTTGCTTTTTAATCACTGCTAATTATCAGTTGAACTTATATTTCCTGAAATGTGAGAGAAAATATGAGACGTGTGTATACTGTAAAATGAACAACGCGATTCTTTTACATGTGCCGTGCATTTTGATACATCACAAGTCTACGTTCCCTATTATTTTCTGTACGCCACCCAGCAATCAACTCTGCTCACTGTGCCAAACGTTTTGATGTGTCACATGTCCATGTTGGCAGAGTTTTATTCGTCATTGGAAACGTGACGTCACGTGACGATGTCAGTATGGTACCAAGAAAGTAATTTGCTGACTGTGCTTAATGTTTTAATATATAACATGTCCCTGTTGTTGGAGTTTCTCTGGTTACTAGAACCTGACGGTATCAATATGGTACCCAGGCTGTCTATTTTTTAACCTAATTGATTTACAAGGACATGTTGTCACGTGACATCACTATATTAGCCATCAGTCAACTTCCATTACTGCACTAAGGTTTTTGATATGTCACTTATCCATGTTGCTGGAGGTTGAGTGGTTAGGAAGAACGTGACGTCACATGATGGTGTATGGTACCACGCCCTCGCCGAATGTGCTGAGCGTTTTTGAATGTTTGACACGTCCATACGACGTGACATTCAGTTTCTTGTTGAATTCAGTAATAGCAAAGATGCTAGGTGTTAGAAAAGTGCTAACAATTCCCATAATATTGCACCAAAGTACAGCATGGTAAAATGTAGAATAAAATCTTGCTCATATTTTCGTCTTGTTGAGGTTTATGTTTCAGTCTGCTGGGGACATTTTTTCTTTACACTGGTTTCATCCTGCAAAGCTGCCAGCATTAGATGCTGATTCACAGAGGCGAGAACCAGAAGGCCAGACATCTTGGCGTCATGCCCTCACTCCGACACACACACAAACACACACACACACACCTACACACACACGCACACAACCATGCATACACTAAAAAGTCACCAGTAGGTGTCTGAACAGGAACGAGGTGAACTTTGGATAAAAATCCAATAGAGTAGTAATAAAAAAGCTCCGATATGCGATTTCTCATGCAGACAGAAGCCAGATCTTTAAATCCAGCATTTTAATACATCAAAAGTTCCTTGTTCTTTGTCGTCTTTGGTCACTTCAAAAGTTTAATCATAGGTAACACATGGATCTCAGATAGTTTCCAAAAATCTGACTCTCGTCCAACACAGAGACACTTTCACATTCCTGTGTTTGGGTAAAAACATAAGGAACTTCATCCTGCATGGAAATAACAGACGAGGAGTATATATTATTGCAACCCCAAAATATGGGGCCAAACGTTTGTGGACACCTGACCATTACATTGGGTTTATGAACATCTCATTCCACATTTAGTTCCCAATAGCTGCTATAAAAAGCTCCAATCTTCTGGAAAACTGTTCCACTAGATTTTATGGAGATTTGTGTGAAATTCTTTCATCTCAAAGTTGTTCAGTAGAGTTTATAGCTCTACAGCAGCAGATCTTTAACACCAATACAGCAAGGAAGATACCTGCTGGAAGAGGTTTGGGCCTCCTAGAACAAAAAAGAGAATTTCATGCTACAGCATCAAAAAACATCTGATACCAGGGGTCCCCAACCACCGTTTAGCCGACCGGTACCGGGCTGTGAATCATTTGGTACCTAGTGACACATAAAGAATAGAAACTTTTAAAAAGTTAACTTCTGTCTAGACAAATGACCCACACTTGTTTCAGTCACAGTTCTCTTTCAGGAACTTGAGGTGCATCAACAACGCTTTGGGAATGCTTCCGCATTGTCCACACTCTGGATCACACGTGTAATTCGTCCAATGGAAAGCGTGGAGTCAACAGTAGAACGAGCTAGACTTTGAGGAGCTATTTGAGTTTGTGACCCGTGCCATAGCCAAAATGGATATCGATTGGTCGGCCAATGAGCAGAAAGTTTGCCTGTTCAGCAAGGTTCTAAAATCTGTGTCACAGCCCCCGTGTCGGGGTTTGCCTTTCTTTCTAAGACTGAAAAAGTGTGGTTATAGGTTGATGCCCCAGGTTGAAGAGACGCTGGTTAGCTATCTCTCCCCAGGTGTTTCATCGTCCCTGAAAACCCAGACGCTGCCCACCAAGCCCCTTCAAAATATGTCAGCGCTGGTTGTGCAAGGTTTACGCCTCAGCAGGTCAGTGATTGCACACACAAGGACTGAAGTGCTTTTATAGTTTCCTGGTCATGCCATCAATTAAAAAATTATTTACTTATAATAAAAAAACTAAATTTTATTTGAAATCATTTAATATATGTAAATTAGTGCTGTCAAAATTGACGTGTTAACAAAAATGTATTTTGACTGCAATAATTTTATTAACTGGCGATAAATGTTCAGCAATTATGCTTATAAAAGAGGTGAAATTTACACCTTCAACGCAACACATTTATTCACGATGTCCTTTTATTACTCAGATACAAAATAAATAAAAATAAACGCCATCAAAACATTTTTTTTACTCACTAAACATTTGTTTTACTGATGTGCCAAATCTCAAATCATGCACCAAAAATCTGCCATGTTGTGCACACCTGCCAATTAAAACCATCCGTGTGGAAACATAAAAAAAGGTCCTTTTTGTGTCCTGATGATTTACGTAATTCAAGGCACCATAATTGAAACATTAACAAGAGTATTTTTACAAGCTGCCCTGTCATCTGAACATGTAAATAGGCTTAGTAAGTAAATTACTAAAAAAAGAGAAAAAATTGGGAGCCTGGAATTTCTATGATTTTTTTTTCATGTGTCTAAAAGATAAACAGGTTATTTGAATAACATCTATGACCTTTGAAACATGTCTAGTCTTCATGCTCTATGTTAAGTTTGGTTTTACTAATAATAAACATATATTTGCAAAAAGCATCAATATTTGTCCATGTTGATTAGAGTATCAAAAACTTAAAATGTATTAATTTTGGCTTCATTTAGAACAGATACAAATGTGCAATAAAGATGCAATTAATCACCATACCCCCCTGTCCTCTACATCTGCCTCTTTCAAACCATCTACCTGCATGTCTTCCCTCACCACATCCATAAACCTCTTCCTTGTTCTTCCTCTTTTCCTTCTACCTCGTGGCTCCATCCTCAGCATTCTCCTACTGATACTGTCCCTCCTCTGCACATGTCCAAACCATCTCAATCTCGCCTCCCTCACCTTGTCTCCAAAACATCCTACATTTGCTGTCCCTCTGATAAACTAATTTCTAATCCTGTCCATCGTCGTCACTTCCAATAAACATCTCAACATCTTCAGCTTTGCTACCTCCAGATTTAGATGATATGGAACAATCTCTGTGCATAGGGCCGAAAAGGCCGAAAAGCCCTATAGGATCAAACTCTATAGGTAAAAAATGAAGCCATATCTAAACATGATCTAGAAGCGCAAGCGTTTTCTCTGGGCCAAGGTTTATTTAAAATGGACTGTGGCAAAGTGAAAACTGTTCTGTGGTCAGACGAATCAAAATTTGAAGAAAACTGGGACGTCATGTCATCCGGACTAAGGAGGATGAGGACAACCTAAGTTGTAATCAGCGTTCACCTCAGAAGCCTGCATCTCTGATGGTATGGGGTTGCATGAGTGCGTGTGGCATGGGCAGCTTACACATATGGTAAGGCACC
Source organism: Silurus asotus (assembly GCA_024362625.1). NCBI lineage: Eukaryota > Metazoa > Chordata > Actinopteri > Siluriformes > Siluridae > Silurus > Silurus asotus. The sequence goes on from MU551639.1 coordinate 1,710,853, forward strand.
ATCAATGCTCAAAGGTATATCCAAGTTCTAGAACAACATATGCTCCCATCCAGACGTCGTCTCTTTCAGGGAAGACCTTGCATTTTCCAACATGACAATGCCAGACCACATACTGCATCAATTACAACATCATGGCTTACAACATCATCCGGGTACTGAAATAGCCAGCCTGCAGTCCAGATCTTTCACCCATAGAAAACATTTGGTGCATCATAAAGAAGAAGAGGCGACAAAGAAGAAGACCTAAGAAGACCTAGGACAGTTGAGCAACCAGAAGTCTGTATTGGACAAGAATGGGACAATATTCCTATTTCTAAACTTGAGCAACTTGTCTCCTCAGTCCACACTATATATACACACTAATCAGGTAGTTGATAGTTAAATTGAAGAACACTGTGAGATCTTCGTCATGGCACCTGTTAGTGAGTGGATTTATTTATTTATTAGGCAGCAAGTGAACTTTTAGTCCTCAAATTTGACACGTTAGAAGCAGGAAAAATGGGCGAGCGTAAGAATTTGAGAATTTGAGTTTGACAAATGATGACGTCTAGACGACTGGGTCAGAGCATCGCCAAAATTGCAGCTCTTGTGGGATGTTCCTGGTCTGCAGTGGTCAGTATCTATCAAAAGTGCTCCAAGGAAGGAACAGTGGTGACCCAGCGACAGGGTCGTGGCCGGCCGAGGATCATTGATGCACGTGGGGATCGAAGGCTGGTCTGTGTGCTTCGATCCAACAGACGAGCTCCTGTACCTCAAATGACTGGAGAAGTTCATGATATTAATGAACGACAGGTCACGTCTGCAAAAAGGGACCAACACATTATTAGGCAGGTGCTCAGAATGTTATGGCTGATTGGTGTATTTGCAGATATATTTTTTTTTACGTAGCCTAATACTATCTGTATTCTTTTCTGTATTATAAAAACATTTGACTGGTCAGCACTGGGGTTTAAAAAAGAAATAATACAGCCAACAGCTCCTTTAATCATAAAACGCTGGACTTGCTGTTTGCTTTTAGACCACAGAAGCGACGTGTCGATCGTTTGAAGAAGAGTTTCGGCTACCGGTTGTCTGATTTGTACAACCTACTCAGAAAAACATCCTCACCTAGCAACAGGAGGGGACAGTGTGCACGCACACACATACACATATATATGCATGCACTGTCCATCTTTAGTCCACCCTGAGTCAGAGAAATGAGATTTGAGGCAACACGGACATCTTTGCAACACAATCGGTGCAACCGAGTGGATTAAAGTGTGAAGTGGGATTTAGGGATAAAGCAGCATCAAACTGCCACAGTCTACAAAAATGGTAGTAAATGATCATGTCATTTAATGATAAAAAAAAAAAAATTAATAGTAGAACCCATTGAAATCCTGGGATTTCTCAGTCACACTCACTCTCTTTGGCTATTCAGAGTTTTAAATAGAGATTATTATTATTTTAGATGCCCGTGTATTCGCTCCTCAAGGTGATTTATTATCACAGTAGTAATTATGTGGTAGCTTAGTGGTGGAGGCATTGAATTTTGCATCTGAAGGTTGTGAGTTCAAATAAACACCAAACACCAAAGCTGCCACTTCTGGGCCCCTGAGCAAGGCCCTCAACTCCATAGCTGCTCAGTTGTATGAATAAGATAAATTTTAGTCGCTCTGGATAAGCACATGTCATAAATGTAATGATTTAGACGTAGTTTTATGATAGGAGTGGCATAAAAATGCAAATAATACTAACAGCCATTACACATTTTTTATAATCTTCATAATTTCATCAATAAGGAGAAATCTATGAAAGAAGTCTCCAGTGTCAGCATGTTTGTAACAGTCAGAGGACTTTTTCTTAATAAAGAATAGTAAATAGTAATAGTATTTAGCGAGTGGACGCAATATAGCTGCTATAGTGCAAGTGATAACTAGAAGAGCTTATTCCACAACCATAGTGAGCTGTGAGGGAAAGTGGTAGTTCAATGGTTAAGGCTCTGGGTTGCTAATCAGAAGGTAAGGGGTTTAAACCCCAATATTGTCAAGCTGCAATTCTTAGGGCCCTTAACCCTTTGTGCTCCAGGGTTTCTCTATGATGGCTGACCCCAGTTTTCTAACATCGCTGGGATACAGTATGCAAATAAAAAAATTTCACTGAGCTGTAAGGGATCACCTTAACGTAACGTAACTGGAAATAGATTTAAAAAAAAGTATGTATATATATATATATATATATATATATATTTTTTTTTTTGTTGTTGGCTGTGATGTTTGAATGAATACAATTCACAACTTCAGAGATGTTAAAGGAACTCAGTTACTACATGACATCATTCTGTTGTAGCAGCACGACACATGAGGGTTTTATTTCTTCCATAATAAACTAAACCCTTAAAAAGACTCGCATCAAAACAAAAAAATCACAGTAGCTGCTAAATAATACAGTTTCAGACGAAGAAACCAGACAAGCTGATTGCATGCCAGCTAACTACGGACTTCCACTTTCTATTACTTGTTTGCGGAGCCATTTGTCATCGGTCTCATCATTGGTCCGCTTGTTCACGTGTCTTTTTCGATCACAGCTGTTCTCATTTCCTGTTAAATTCTTAAATGTGTGTATGTGTGTATATAGATGTAGTGGTAGCTGCATGGTTAAATGATGGACGTCTATTGGAAAGGTTATGAGTTCCAATCTCAGCACCACCAGCTTGGCCCCTGCCAGGCCCTTGGGCAAGACCCTTATCTCTCAACTCCTCATTAGGTCACAAAGAATAAGTGCCCCTGCCAAATGTTAAGAGTTTGTCAAGTCCCTGAAACTTCATGTGAAATAAATTTTGAGAGGAACCAGACTCAAATGTGGCACCTCATCCTCAACACCAAATGTCTATTCATTACAGTTCCATTGTTGTTGAGATGTTCAGGAAAGGTGCTCAAGTGCAGAACTGAGGATCCTGAGCACATTGTAGTAGACTGTGGATTATATGAGTTACTACACTCCAAATCCATCCTCAAAGTTTTTGAGTTGCTCAGCAACTTCATGGATCTTGCATCATCTACTCAGAGCTTTATATTTAAAAGCCACACTTCTGGGTCCTTTTCATCTTTCCACCAAATTTGGAATAAATAGAACATCAAATATAATCAAACAAGAGTTCATACATTAGAACAAAGTATCTGGACACCTGATAAAAGCACACAATTGCATACAAGGTTTTTTGGATGCAGCAGGATGAAAATCCAGAATTTCATCCATCCATCCATCCATCCATCCCCATCTACCCATCCATCCATTCATCCATCCATCCACATCCACCCATCCATCCATCCATCCATCCATCCCCATCTACCCATCTATCCATCCATCCACATCTACCCATCCATCCATCCCCATCTACCCATCCATCCATCAATCCATCCATCCATCCATCCCCATCTACCCATCCATCCATCCATTCATACGCATCTGCCAAATGCCTTAAATGTAAATAATAAAGCTTGTTTTTCTATTGTTTCATGTTTTTTGGTTTCTTCATCTCATTTCAGGTTCTCTATATTTTTAAGCCCCAAACAATAATAATAATAATAATAATAATAATAATAATAATAATAATAATAGTAATAATCACCACCCTCAACACTGGATTTCAGCTAAACACTGGTGCTCATTAAAGACCCAGGATTTTGCTAAACACCTGAAAATTATGCAGGATTTAGAAGTAGTACATGACATACAAATTTATTCACTAAGCAAAACACACACACACACACACACACACACACACACACACACACACACACAGATAAACACAGACGCAAAATTCTCCAGGAACCTGTTGCTGCATATAAATGCTGTGGATGCTGCATAGTCCAGTAGCTGAAGCTGATTTATTACTCGATTATCACCACTAAAAGATTAAAATGCTTCTGGATGGAAAGTTAAAACCACTTCCTGTTTATATTTACATATTTAATTATATTTAATTCTACTTATAAAACTTACCCTTACAGACAGAGTTTACATCTATTTCTAAGAGGGGATTTTTCATCACTATTCTGATTTAGAAAGAACAGGCAGGATCTCCATATTTAAAACCCTTTATTGGAATCCTCTCCCTAAACGAGGTTAAATCTACAAACACAATTTATTTTTTAGCTTGAACCTTTGGGAAGTTGAGTGGTTTCCTCTCTAGAACCCCTATGATATGGTTCCTTTAGATTTCAAGAAGAACTCCATGATTAACATTAGATTCCAAAGACGGACTCCATTAGAAAGAAAAGATTAAAATAGGAACCCAATGAGGAACAATTGGGTTTCAAGAAGGTTCCATTATGAAACATTAGGTTCCCAAAAGGACCCCATGAGGAACATTAAGCTTCAAGAAGAACCCCATGTAGAACATTCGATTCCAAGAAGCACTTCATAGGGACTTTTTCAATCATCTTCAGTTTTTTTCAAGAGAAATGAAAAAGTTAGAGTTCTAGATTTCAATTGTGTGAATATGTGGACACAAACAAGGTTCCTCAAAGGTTCTTGGGTATGCTTCTTTTAGTTTACTGGAACTTAAATCTTATAATTCCTACACAGGACCAAGCGTTGGATCTTTGGGTTGTTGAAATAGGTTCAATCTACGGGCTTGAAGTGTGAATTGTTTTGCTGTCATTCACAGTACTGCAGGATATCCAGATGATGATGATGATGATGATGATGGTGATGATGATGGTGATAATACTTATAATAATAATAATGATAAGAAGAAGAAGAAGAAGAGGAAGAAGAAGAAGAAGAAGAAGATAAAACATGGGAAGAAGATAAAATTGAAGAAGAGGAAGAAGTAGAAACATTCTATGCTTTTGTGATGATGATGATGATGATGATGATGATGATGATGATGATGATGATAAGATATGCGTTTTGGTAGATATTTTGTAACCCCCCTTTCCCCCCTTTCCTCCCTTTCCTCATGGCCCTGGGAGGTCTTGCTGAAGATGTTGAGGTGCTGAAGTTTCCTACCTGTCGTCAGTCTGCCAGTCTCCGAGCAACAGGTCTCTGAATCGGTAGCGCGGCGGCAGCGGCAGCACCTCTTTCTCCAGCTCCACCATGGCGCACCGCCGAGCCGAGCCTCACACACACACACACACACACACACACACACACACACACACACACACACGATGACCGGGGTTCCAGCCCAGCTTACTTCCACCCTTCCACGTTAGTTGTGCGTTTCACGCCGCACTCCGGAGTCCATGTCTCTCCGCTGCGCACCATCCAAAACACGGGTTGCCAGATTGTGTCCGCTGAACAACAACACAAAAATAATAATATTACAAAAATAATAGTTCTGTATAAACCGGTCCAAAGTGTATCGAAGTGTGTCTGCTGAGCTACACCAGCGTGTATGGCTTCCTATAAGGAAAGGGAATCCCCCAATCTGGCAACACAGAGTGCGTGAGACGCGCAAAGACTCTCCTCCGGAGCATCACCACTTGAACCGGGTACCACCCCGAAGTCTCTCTCTCTCTCTCTCTCTCTCTCTCTCTCTCTCTCTCTCTCCCGTCCTATCTCTCTCTCTGTGTGTGTGTGTCTCTCTCTCTCTCTCTCTCTCTCTCTCTCTCTCTCTCTCTATCACCCCTCCTCTTTCTCCTTTTCTCTCTCACTAAATCTCTATATATCTACCCCTCCTCTCCCCATCTCTGGGGAACCCCCCCCCCCCCCCCCCTCTCTCTCTCTCTCTCTCTCTCTCTCTCTCTCTCTCTCTCTCTCTCTCTCTCTCTCTCTCTCTCTCCCGTCCTATCTCTTTCTCTCTATCTAGTGTCAGAAACAGAATTTCACTCTTGAGCAGGGAAGTAGGGAGAAAGGATCCTTATCAAAGTAGTGCGCCTCCACAGGTTACTATAGCTACCAGAGCTCTTTAGACCCTCTTTAGTACAAGAGTGTGAACCAAAATGGCACGAAAAGACCATAAATTATAGAATTTTCCTACCCTGAAATAAACACACACACACACAGACACACACACACACACACACACACACACACACACACACACACACTCACTCACAGAGAAAGAGAGAGAGAGAGAGAGAGAGAGAGAGAGAGAGTAAAACTCCCTGAGACTTCATGTGGAAGAAATCTTGAGAGGATCCAGATTTAAATGGGGAACCTCATCGTCAACACTGAATGTCTACTTATTACAGTTCCATCGTTGTTGAGATCTTCAGTGAAAGGCGCTCAAGTGCAGAACTGTTCATCCAAACTGAAGATCCTGAGCACATTGTAGTAGACTGTGGATTATATGAGTTACAGTCCAAATCCTCAAAGTTTTTGAGTTGCTCAGCAACTTCATGGATCTTGGATCATCTATTCAGAGCTTTATATTTAAAAGCCACACTTCTGGATCCTTTTCATCTTTCCACCAAATTTGGAATGAATAGAACATCAAATATAATCAAACAAGAGTTCATACATTCGAACAAAAGTATCTGGACACCTGATAAAAGCACACAATTGCATACAAGCTTTTTTGGATGCAGCAGCATGAAATTTTCCATCTATCGATCCATCCATCCATCCATCCATCCATCCCCATCTACCCATCTATCCATTCATCCATCCATCCACATCTACCCATCCATCCATCCATCCATCCATCCATCCACATCTACCCATCCATCCATCCATCCATCCATCCATCCATCCATCCATCCACATCTACCCATCCATCCATCCATCCATCCATCCATCCATCCACATCTACCCATCCATCCATCCATTCATCCATTCACTCACATCTACCCATCCATCCATCCATCCACATCTACCCATCCATCCATCCATCCATCAATTCATCAATTCATCCATCCATCCATCCATCCATCCATCCAGCTATCCATCAATTCATGTAGATGAATATGTTCTTCTAGCTTTGTGTGATTCATTCAGCCACATGGGTGTTAGTAAAGTCAGGTACTACAGGATGTAAGTGAAGTGAGGAGGTCTGGGGTGCAGTCAGCATGAATCATTCATTCCAAAGGTGATCAGAAGAGTTTAAAGTTCTATAGCAGGAGATCTTCCTCTCCAACACATGGAAATCATTGTGCATGGTCATGCTGGAACAGCTTCGGTTCTTCTATTTTAAATGGATGGAAAAAAGAGCCACAGATGCCTGGAAAAGTCAAGTCTCCTAATTCATGTGGCCACACAACTCAAAAAGTCTCAAGAGTTTAGGGTTCCTCCACATGAGCAGGAACAAAACTGGATATTTTTACCGATGTCTCTTTCACCCTGTGTACATTTCTATAAACCTTCTGCCCCCAAGGGCTGTTTGTTTTCCGCTGAATTATTCATACGCATGAATATTAGATGTCATCGCACTTTTCTTTTTCTCTCTCACACACATCCCTCATTCATGCCGAGCCTCATCCAGCTGTTTATCGCAAAATAAAACGACGTTAATGTGGATATTAAATTTTAAACGACACACAAACACAAATGAGAAAACGACAAGAAAAGAAATTTCTTTGATGTGTTTTGTTCATTTTTTCGTTAATGAGCAGATTTTACACACACACAGACACACACACAGACACAGACACACACACACACACACACACACACACACACACACACACACGTGTCTTGTAACCTCGTAACACCTTGAACGTGTCAGACGTGACCAGAACATGGAGATATTTTAGCTCTACAAAGGTTTCTCAGCTAATGAAAAACTGCTACACCTAATACACTCATACTACACACACACACACACACACACACACACACACACACACACACACACACACACACACACATATATATATATATATATATGAGTGCTAATAACTCGTACTGTGTCCCACATATACATCCTAAAAATCCATAAACTCGAGAACTTTGAGGATGGAATTGGACTGTAATTTATATCAACAGTCTGCTACAGTGGTTCAGGACCTCAAGTTGAATGTTCTGCATTTAAGTGTCCATCACCGGACACCTTCACAATGATAGAAGTGTAATGAATGGACATTCGGTGATGAGGATGGGTATTAAGTCCTCTCAAATTTTCTTCCTCATGCCATCTCATGTAAAGGGAGCTTAGTGGTTAAGATGATTTTTGATTAGAAGGTCATGAATCCAAATCCCAGCCACACCAAGGTGACACTGCTCGGCCCTTGAGCAAGACTCCTATCACTCAAATGCTCAGGTAACACATATACATTCATATTTTATATGAACTATTAACTATTTATACCTGTAAAGCCGCTTTTGAACAAGATTTATTGTTAAAAGTGCTCAATAAATAACAATAAATAACAATGGAATTGAACCAAATAATCAGGGCCCCTTAGTAAGACCCTCAACTCAGCTGTATAATTGAGGAATTGTAAATGCTCTGAAAAAGGAGCTTTGTCTGTAAATGTGGCTTGGGCAATGAGCACGGTTTTTAAACATCAACTGCTGGACGCACTTAAGTATTAAAATATACTGTGTTAATATTGTAATGTAAAATAGAAAATTATACAGGATGTGGTTTGGGACACAGCCATGGAAACACACCCTGTTGTTTATGCTGCCATCTAGTGGCTAATTCAATTGTTTGCAGCACTTTATTCATCTGAAGATCATCTGATCACTTGAGAATCTTGAATCTGACGATCTTGAGAAATAAAAGAAATGACTTAATGGTGAACAAAATCATGTATTATACTGAATATAAAAAAAAAAATATTTAAAGTTGCTTTCACGAATGCATGTGTGTAAAAGCCGTGGCTACAGGATGAATTGGGGACTAAATAACTGGTCTTACCAGAGTCTGAACCTGCACCTTAAACACGCAGGTCTAAACCTTTATGAAACAATAAAGATATTTAATAATGCTAAGTTTTATTACCCTCTCTCTCTCTCTCTCTCTCTCTCTCTCTCTCTCTCTCTCTCTCTCTCTCTCTCTCTCTTTCTCTCTCTGTGAAGGTAAATATTCTCCTGAGGTACCACTGAACAGTGTTTGTCCTTTTTCTTCTTCTCAGATCTGCCCAATTCATCCAGATGCTCTGCCTCTGGTTGGAGTTCTGTTCAAGTGGAGGCCACTCTGTGCGTGGACGGTTCCCCATCAACAGCCTACAAATCTATGACGTTACAGAGCAACTCAAAAACTTTGAGGATGGATTTGGACTGTAATAATATCAACAGTTTACTACTTTTAGAGGGACAGCACATGTAGGACATTTTGGAGACAAGGTGAGGAAGGTGAGATTGAGATGTTTGGACATGTGCAGTGGTACCTCAGGAGAATATTTACCTTAACAGGGAGAGGGAGAGAGAGAGAGAGAGAGAGAGAGAGAGAGAGAGAGAGAGAGAGAGAGAGAGAGAAATAAAATTAAGCATTATTAAGAACAGTTATGGCATTTAGTCCCCAATTCATCCTGTAGCCACGGCTTTTACACACATGCATTCGTGAAAGCAACTTTAAATATATATTTTTTATATTCAGTATAATACATGATTTTGTTCATCATGAAGTCATTTTTAATTTCTCAAGATCGTCTCCTGGACCTAATGTCCAAAATATGACCTGCAGAGCATGTACTGATTTACCGATTAAGTTATCAGATGATCTTCAGATGAATAAAGTGCTGCAAACAATTGAATTAGCCACTAGATAGCAGCATAAACAACAGGGGCTGTTTCCCAAATCACATTCTGCATAATTGTACATATTTTACATTACAATATTAACACAGCGTATATATTTTAATACGTCCAGCAGTTGATGTTTATTGGCCAAGCCACATTTACAGACAAAGCTCCTTATCCAAAGACATTTACAATTCCTCATTTATACAGCTAAGTTGAGGGTCTTACTAAGGGGCCCTGATATATTGGTTCAATTCCATATAAATTTACCATATTTTTCGGACTATAATCCGCTACTTTTTTCTTACGTTTTGAACCCCGCGGCTTAAACAACGAAGCGGCTAATTTATGGATTTTTCCTGGGTTTTTCCCGGTTTCACAAACTTTAAGCCAAAAAACTGAGCAACATAACATTAGACCAATGAAATTTCCGAACGGAAACGAAAAAACGCACCTCACCTGTGTTCTGAGATGTTTAGATACAAGCCGTTGTAGCGCGTTGAGTCTGGGTGAAGGGAGAGCTCACTAACTCCAGTTGCAACAGAAATCATATAAGCACAGACCGGTTTCCAAAACTCATGCTTTTTTATTTTTAATCACAATCACATTCACAATCATCACAATCATCACTGAACTCGATCCACTCCATCACCACTTATCTATTTATTATTATTTATACTCGCACCTTGTACTACAGTAGAATGTTTACATGCGGTCTTTGCACCTCCTTGCTGCTGTTTTTTGCACTACATTGTTCTGTTCTGTTTGTATTTACATTTACATTTGCGGCATTTAGCAGACGCCCTTATCCAGAGCGACGTACAAAAGTGCTTTAAATCTCTAGTAGTGAATAAATCTTACACTGGTACGAAAGAATACAAACTCAATATAAATATAACTCGAATTCTACAAACTTGGAAAGTGCTAATTTAAGTATTTCAGGAAGAGGTAGGTCTTCAGTCGTCGCTTAAAGATAATCAGGGACTCTGCTGTACGGACATCTAGGGGAAGTTCATTCCACCACCTCGGTGCCAGAACAGAGAAGAGCCTTGAATTGTACTTACCTCTCAATCTGAGAGAAGGTGGTACCAGTCGAGCAATGCATAGCAAAAATGACAATAAAAGCCTCTTGACTTGACTTGACTTCTTGGCAACAGCGTTACGGGTTAGTCAAAGAAACGTAGAAATAAGCATCAGAAAATAATAAGGACATATTCCTCGGTCTTGAACACACGCAGTAATACCGGGAGAATGCAGTGGCATGCAATTCCCAAAATACCGCTATTAACTGGGTTTCTTGCTTTAGTAAAATGGTTTTCACCCTCCATACGTGAAATGTCTCTCTCTCTGTAATGCCCCCTGTTGTTATATTGTGTTTTTGTATTGTATTGGTGGTTTCTATAATTGCGACGTGATAGTGGTGGTATAACGAGGTGGATTAAGTAGGTTAAGTCCCCACTGAAAGCCCAGGTACCAAATGCATGGCCTGCCACTGTTTGATCCAATGTCTCGCACTGTGTCTATCTGATCTAGTGTCTGTCACTGTACATGTCTGATCCAGTGTCCCTCAATGTGTCTATCTGATCTAGACTCTTTCACTGTACATGTCTGATCCAATGTCTGTCACTGTGTCTATCTGATCGAGTCTCTTTCACTGTACATGTCTGATCCAATCTCTCCCACAGTGGCTGTCTGATCCAGTGTTTCTGACTGTGGCTGTCTGTTCCACTGTCTCACACTCTGGCTGTTTGATCCAGTGTCACTCTTGTGAATGTCTGATCCAGTGTCTATCACTGTAACTGTGTGATCCAGGGTCTCTCATGATGACTCTCTGATCCAGTGCCTTTCACTATGCCTGTCTAATCCAATGTCTTTTACAGTGCCTGTCTGATTCAATTCAATTCAATTCATTTTTATTTGTATAGGAGAGAGAGAGAGAGAGGGAGGGAAGGATATGGATTATTAATTATTACTGATCCAGTGTCTCACACGCTGGCCGTCTAATGCAGTGTTTTGCACACTGGCTGTCTGATCCAGTGTCTTTCACTGTGTCTACCTGATACAGCGTCTCTGACTGTGGCTGTCTAATTCAGTGTCTCACACTATAGAGATCAGATCCAGTGTCCTGCACACTGGCTGTCTAAGCCACTGTCTTGCATTCTAGTGGTCTGATCCGGTGCCTTTCACTGTGATTACCTGATACAGAGTCTCTCACTGTGGCTGTCTAACTCATTATCTCATACACTGGGTGTCTGATCCAGTGTTTCGCATACTGGCTGTTCGATTCAGTGTTTTTCATTTGTGGCTGTCTGATATAGAGTCTCCAGCAATATCTCTGTCTGTTCCAGTATCTCTCACAATATGACTGTCTGATCTGGTCTTTCCCACTGTGACTAATGTAAAGTATCTGATCTCTTTTAATGTGAATGTCTGATCCAGTTTCTCTCACTCTGGCTGTCTGATACACTGTCTTTCACTGGAATCAAATGACTAGTATGCTTGTTAGTATGCTAGTGAGGTCCATGAGTAGGGAATAAAAAGACAGGACAGGCTGAGGGCTTCATCCACTGTCACTCAGTGTGATTGTATAAACGAGTCTAAAATGTATTTTATTTTAAATGTAAATGATATTAAATTGATCACTTACCTGTTTTCAGATAAATATTCCAAACTCCACCAGTGATTTCCATGAATTGGCTTACATCCTTTGTTTATTAAATTTCAATCCAAACTACAGAATAAATAAGTCAATAATTGCTAAATTAAAGCAAGAAATAGATCAGTGTGTTGGTTAAATCTGGTTTTCACGTTACACTTAACCTGTTATTTTTTTGTGGGATCCAATGATCATGTTGATCATTTCTGTGCTTTCTTGCAGTGGTTAAATAACTCATAAAATAGCTGTAAATATTCTAAATGCATGCTGTAATAGTCTCATAATCATTATGAAATATTTCAAAATAATCTTTTATGAAAGTTTATATGCATAGAACTATAATATATTGACAAAAGTATTACTACACCTGAACTTTTACATTTAAACACAATGGTTTGGGACGTCTTTGGATGCTGTAGGATGAAATTTGTCCTTCACTTGCTCTAGGACACCCAAACTTTTCCAGCATGACAATGCCCCTGTCACAAAGCCAGCTCCATGAATATCTGCATTTCATGGGTTGGAGTGGAAGATGTCCTCCTATAGAGCTCTGATTCTCAACCCTATTGAACGCCTTTAGGACGAATTGGAACTCTGACTGCACCCCAGACCTCCTCACCTCACCCACATCAGTGCCTAAATCTGCAGAAGCACACTCCAAAATTCAGTGGAACATCTTCCCAGAAGAGTGGAGGTTATTTTAACAGTACATAGGGGTCTACACGTTGAATGGGATGTTATATATAGCAATACAGAGCTCCCAACCTTCTTCTGGAATGTGTCCTGAAGTCTTCTTTTTGAAGCACGTCAAGCACCTTCTGCGATTAGCGACCGATTTCTGCAACAGTGTCAATGGCGACCTTTGAGCTTCATCTTCAGGAAGAGGAAAAGTCTGTTGGAGGCAAATCTGGCATGTAGGGTGGGTAAGGAAGTGAGATCATGTGAATTGTTCTCCTACGATCATCATGCACAAGTTTCTGAATGGTATAATTTTCAGTGGTTGAGCTCGTCCAAGGATTTTCTGATCTCTGCTTGTCTTCCAGTGATGCTCTTCCACTCTTAAAGCACACGTGCCACTCGAAACATCTCGAATGACTCGTTGCAGCATCACCGAATGTCAAACGTATTTCATGTCAAACGTCTCTGTGGAAGATTTGCCTAGTTTCATGTTTTCTCTTTTGTTCTAACTTCCTGTCTATGATCAAATCGCAGACTTTATATACAGAGATCCCAGAAAGACGTGGTACCGCACGTGGTCAGAATAGCACCAGTTAACACCATTAATATTGAAACGTTTCCATAGCAGCTCTTATATAAAGTGCGTAGACATCCATCACTTTGCTTTGCATGGCTTTAATATATCTCTTTCTCATCCTCCACTTTTGTGCACTTGAGCGGTGCTTCGTGGGCCGTAGTCAATTCCGCCGATAAAACATTCGTATTCCATTGATGTCTAATGGGGTTTGTCAGAGCGTCGCTCATTTAGAGAATAACAGCGCACTTTAAAGCTGAAAATAACTTCACTGTGTTGAAAATGCACGCTCATCGCTCCTACCTGCTCAGATGTTCTTTTTCATCACCTCTCACTTTCAGACACGATCCCGACAAAAGGGCTCCCCGCCCGCGCAGGACGCCGCATCCTTAAATAAGTGCTTAAGTGTTTTCAAGAGGGTTTAATCCTGAATAAACTCCCTGTTAGAGTCAGATATAATGTTTAATTAAACTAGGAGAGTGGAAGCTCAATGGTTAAGGCTCTGGGTTACTGATCAAAAGGTCAAAGCACCGGTATCGCCAAGCTGCCACTCTTGTGCACTTGAGCAAGGCCCTTAACCCTCTGTGCTCCAGGGGCGCTGTATCATGGCCGACCCTGCTCTCTGACCCCAGAGAGGACAAACAAGTCCGAAGAAATGTATTTCACTGTAATGTTTAGTCTTCTATTCTAAACTCTATCAGAATCACAGACTCGCGTTTTAATGAAACGTGTTCAGTTCATCCCAATTGTCTATTGTCTTCTCTTCTTTTAAATTTCTTTTTACCAAATATAAATAGCAAATTACTTTTTTTTTTTTTATACACGGCTGGAAGCTCATAAGGAGAACGTCAACTCTCCATGCTCATCAAGGAAAAGGAGGAATATAAAAGGAGCCATGAAGGAGCACAGAGAGAGAAATGTTTGGCTCCCAACTAATAAAAGGTGTGTTTTTCTTTTTTCTAACAGGAAGCAGCGACAGCGGCGAGAGCAACGCAAGTTATCGCAGCGAATACGCCGACCCTCTTTCAAGGACTTTCTAAGGATCTCTACGTACCGAGGACACCGAGCACCCACCCGCCCAGACAGAAGGAATGAAAATGTAAAACACACACAGACACTTACATACACATCTGTATTACCCAAATGGAGTCTCACAAATGTAACCCAATTGAATTTTCTAATTAATTCATTCATTATTAATGTGCCAATTTAATCGATAACTCAATTTAATCGATAACATTAGCTATACGTAGCTAACGTAGCTATGATTGGAAATGCTTTCTGATGAGCCCATCGTAATTTGAAAATATGGTAAATGGAGACAAGGCCAAGCCTAGCCAGGAGGTCTTTAAAGATCTCCTAGTGTAGAGCTCCAACCCTATTGAACACCTCTGAGATGAACCCTTTCACGCTGACTGCATCCCCCCACCCTCCTCACCTTCTCATCAGTACCTGACTTTTAACACTATTGTAGCTGAATTTCACACCTCTACAAAATCTAGTGAAACATCAAAAAGAAACACATGGTCACAAACCAAGCAGCAATACCAGTTCTTGTGTGAAGTACCTGATCTTTCTCAGGGTACACGCCCACATGGAGGAACGAGGCCTTCCAGCTGTCCACCTCCTCCTGGGAACCGCACATCAGCTCGAACTGCCGCAGGTCTTTACAAACGTTCCTGGGAACACACAGAACGTTAACACACACACACACAAACACAAGTAGGGTCAAACACAGGCATGAAGGACCAACTCAGACCTTTGCTGTGAGCTGATAGCAAATGTGTGTTTAGTAGACATGAAGCCTTTCTCCACGTCTCGGATCTTCAGGTTGTCCAGAGGGAGCATGTATTTCTTTTTTTTTTCCTGTCACACACAAACACACACACAGAAAAAGTAAAGAAAGAGGGAACAGAAAATTAGGAAAGGAGAGGTTATGACACAAAAAAAAAACCTTTGCGTTGTCACAGTGCTGTTTGGGCTCAACATCTCATTGCAACATAGAGCCGAAGTGCAGCAGAACAAACACAAACCTGCGCCTTCTGTTTACACACACACACTTCTGTTTACACACTCCATCTTCAGTTATTCTCCAGAGAACATCGGGAGCGCTCAACAGCTCTTTAAGAGGCTCTAAATCCAGATGAAAGCTCCATATTCGTGATTTTCTAAATATCGACCGAAGTTGACGTGTTGAAAGCAGGAAAAATGGGTGACGAGCACCATTTATATCACACACACACACACATTCCAATATTGTATGGCAGTACATTGATTTTGCTGATTTTAAATCAAACAAATCAATTCCTTTGATCCATATTACTTTGAACATCAATTCCTTTGTAGTTACATTGATTTTCATTGAAGTTTGTTTTGATGTCTGACTTGAATATGAACTAAGAAAAGAGTGTGCGCATAAGAGTGTGTGTGTGTGTGTGTGTGTGTGCAGCTTTATCATATCAACATGGCCGGCTTTAATGTTTACACTTGGGTCTCTCTTTTTTTATGGGCGGAGTCTTGCCTGGAAAAGTAGGAGGGGCCTTGAAGCGTCACTTTCAATGCACGCAAATAAAATGATGTGTGACGAATTACAGGTCTAGAAACATGTCAATACTGCAGCTTGAAACGCGTAACGTTTAGCAAAACAATAGCACAAATACAGGAGTCTTAAAAACAAAATAAAAGTAAAAAAATATATATTTTTTGGGTAAAAAAATAAATAAATAAATAAATAAATTGTGGTAAAAAATGGGGATGTTGAAATAAAAGGAAAAAGAAAGAAGAAAAACGAATAAATATATAAAATAAATGAATAAATCAAATTAAATCAATTTAAGAAAAATTAAATAAAAAAAAAAAAAAATAATAATAAAAAAAGAAAAATTAGTATAGTTCCTGCCTGAAAATAAAATACATTTGTTATGGAAACATTTCAAAGCCTCACCTCTTCATCCTTGTACCAGGACAGAGACTCAGCTGTCAGGACGAACCAGTACTCCTTGGATCCTACCTTCATGAAGCTGATGTTGATGGTGAGCCAGCCTTTGCGGATCACCTGAGCAGAGGGATGGGAGGGAAAACACACACACACACACACACACACACACACACACACACACACACACACACACACACGTGTCTCACACACGTTTACACACATGTGCAAATA
>MU551639.1:1727794-1743886 GCA_024362625.1 Silurus asotus
TTTAATTATTGCATTTTTAAATATCTTTAAAACTATTTAAATTTACTTTAATTATGTAAAACATTTATTTATTTTTAATAAATGAAAAAAAAAAAGAATGGCCGTCAGAAATTTAAGAAAATCAACAAAGCAATAAATATACTAATAAATGCTTAGAATACGTTTTTTTCCGCTTAAATAACAATAATTAATAAGAAATATATAACTTTTAAATATCTTTTTAAACCATCTACAAATTTTAAAGCAAAACAAATGCATACTTCATTTTTGGTCTACACGCGACCTGAGCTGGGGGCGGCGAGGAGCCTGTTAGGTGTAAGTAGTGAGTAAAAAGCTAAAAGATAAAGCAGGTTATTGAGGATCATCGCTAAGGCATTCTAACTGTAATAAAGTTAGTGATGGAATTACAGCGTTAGAGTGCAACCCAAAAATACAAACGCTAATTTAATAAATTAATTATTGATTAAAATAAAAATTATTATCTGATTTAATTTAACTTATGGTTTCGTGTGTGTGTTTGTGTGTGTGTGTGTGTGTGTATGTGTGTGTGTGTGTGTGTGTGTGTGTGGTGTGTGTGTGTGTGTGTGTGTATTTTCATTCAAATAGAAAAATGAATACTTAGAGACTACATGGTTTGGTACATACATGTACTACATGGTACATCACCTGCCCCTCTTGCGGTTCCTCTCTGATGGATCTCAGAAGAACGGTCTATACACCAGGGTTATATATTAATTCTACACAAGGGCTAAACACTACATAACAAAATGCTGGAGTGCTTCTTTAAATAAGAAGAGAATAAAAATACATCGATAGGACATTATCTTAATTCTTAATTAATTACGTATTCAAATGACTCGTGTACGTTAGAAAAAAAAGCCACTTCATTCAAAACACTTCCTGTTGCTGTCGTACCTGGGAAGGGTACCATCATCCAGCCTCCCATGGTCAAAACTGAAATGTGATGTCACGAGAACCGTTAACGAGGCTAGTGTAAGGGCTAACGCTACCACACGCACTCGGGGCATGCGCACAACTTTACTAAACTACGACACTGTTGAACTGTATGTGCTACAAGTTCAACGTTGTGAGTAGCAACCGAAAGCCGTGCTACGTTACTGGAACAAACCATTTTCATGTTAGCTGACCCTAACCAAATTATTTCTTGATTTTCTGAGCATGCCAAAAATTTGGTACACCCATGCAAAAAACTATTTTGGCAACAAGATCCATATCTGAAATATTGTAACTACCATTAAAGTAAAATAAATGACTAGATCCCAATCCTCAATAAACCCACAGAGAGCATCAGGACCCACTTTGCTGATGCTAGTGCTTCCCTTTAATGCCCCATCAAACCACTTGATTTACAAACAACATCCTGAAACATTCCATACCAAACTCATAGGTTTAGGCTGACTTTACAGGGTCACCTTAGTCCAAGTGCTCTGTTGACCGTTTCTCAAAACTAGGATTGATAAATGTGTTGAAAGAGCAAATGTAGGATAGACTTTACTACAGTGAAATTCTTTCTTCACATATACTAGCTTGCTTGTAAACTGGGGTCAGAGCGCAGGGTCAGCCACAATACGGTGCCCCTGAAGCACAGGGGGTTAAAGGCCTTGCTCAAAGGCCCAAAAGTGGCAGCTTGGTGGTACCAAAAGCCCTTCAGCCAGGACATTAGTCCAAATATGAACGAAAGAGCGAACTGCTCTATCACAAATAAAGAAAGAAGTCAAGTCAATTGTTTTCCTATATCTATACAGTCAGGCTCTTGATCAGTGGAACCCCACTGGTCCTTCACGCCTTCATGTGAAAATATATTTCCAACCGCTGTTGGAACTTTCAAAAGAGTTAAAGAGTGTTTGTTTGAAATCCTCAGAACAGCATTTTTACATTTGTCTTAGTTGGTATAAGCACTGCACGGAGTTAGTTCAGGTTTAAGGTGAACTCCAGACTACAAAGATCAGTACTAACCTCCAGCACACACTCACAAACTACAAAAAAACCAAGAGCTGTAGTATGCAAGCTGATAGATTCACAGGTGTACACGTATGTAAGAATTGTTAAATATCTTCAAGCATTAGTTAGCCATTAGTCACAAGAACATTTCTACACCTTTCTATCTTTGTCTTTCTCTGTCTAACACCCAAGACTGTAGCCTTCTGATATGCAATATTCTGCACGTACCCCCTTGGGTGGTTCCTGTTTTTTGTGGCTTCTTCTAACATGACTCTATATGGAGTTATCATGCTCACCGGTTTTTCTCTTGTTCCGCACGTACATCTGTCAGCCCTTCCCCTCAGATCATATAGTATATATTCATGTATGACACAATAAAGCTTTGGAAGAGATCGAGAGGAAAGGCTGAATTCGAGTGAATCCTGTCTAGACGACAGAAGGGAATCCTGTCCAGGGGGCAGAGGATAAAACAATTCCTTACAATGTCGTTGGGGAATCCGATGAAGTCATCATGGTTGGTGTTGATGTATGACAGCTCAATGTCGATCAGCAACAGAACCTAAAAACAAGAGATTTGTAATGACGAGACAGCAGGGAGATTTTTCAATGAGGGGGTGGAGATTGGAATTCTTTCGGGATTTAGACTGTTAAGCATGCAGTTTGGAGGGACAGGTCTTTGTAGGGATTGGGTAGAGAAGACTTTGAGGAGAGAGTTCTTCGGGAAGAGAATTATTTAGGGAGTGTGTTCTTTGAAAGGGATCCTTTGGGGCGAGAGTTCTTTGCCATGGCATCCTTTCGGTAAGAGTTCTTTAGGGAGAGAGTTCTTTAGGGAGAGAGTTCTTTAGGGGGATTCTTTGGTAAAAAAAAGGTCTATGGAGGCCTTTGAAGGAGAAGATACCTTGATGAAGAGTTTTCTGAGAGTTCTTCAGGGAGAGAGCTTTTTGGGAAGAGAGCTCATTAGGGAGAGTTTTTTTGAAGGCATTATCTGGGAAGATTGTTCTTTAGGGAGAGAGATCTTTGGGGAGAGGGTTCTTTGGGAGAGAGGGGTCTTTGGGGGAGAGAGGGGTCTTTGGGGGAGAGAGGTCTTTAAAGACATCCTTTGGGAAAAAAGTTCTTCAGGGAGAGAGTTCTTTGGAGGCAACCTTTGGGGTGAGAGTTCTTTCTGGGGCTCTTTTGGGTAAATCATTCTTTGGGTGGAAAGAATGAGGGGGAGGGTTATTTGTGTAGGTTGAGTTATGTGTAGGGAAAAGAATCCTTTCAAGGAGAGGATACCTTGATAAGTTCTCTGAGAGTTCATTGGGGAGAGAGCTTATTGGGAAGAGAGCTCATTAGGGAGAGTTTTCTTTGAAGGCATTATCTGGGAAGAAAGTTCTTTTGGCTAAAAGTTCTTTGGGGAGAGAGTTTTTTGAAGGTATCCTTTGGGGAGAGAGTTTTCAGGAAGTTATTTATGGAGAGTTTGGATGATGGTGCTTTGGGGTTGTGATCAAGAAAACAGGCCGTATAAGGGACAGTAGTTTGTGCAAATATAAAATTTCAAGGAGATATAAGATAAAAGATTTTTAGGGACTGATCCTTTCTTTCAGAATAATTATTCATTATATTACATTATATTATTATTAATTATTCTATTACAGTATACTGTGAGAGAAAGGAGCAGGTGGAGAAGATCCTGGAGAGGTGAAGGTACACGCTGGAGAGAAGGGAAATGAAAATCAGTGGTAGTAAAACAGAGTATATGTGTGTGGATGATAGGGAGGGCAGTGGAGTGGTGCAGCAGTTCAGGTACCTGGGGTCAACAGTGTAAAGTGATGGAGAGTGTGTTAGAGAAGTGAAGAAAAGAGTGCAGGCAGGGTGGAGTGGGTGGAGAAGAGTGATAGCAGGAGTGATTTGTGATAGAAGAGTATCTGTGAGAGTGAAAGGGAAAGTTTATAGGACTGTGGTGAGACCTGAGATGTTGTATGGTTTAAAAACAGTGGCATTGAATAAAAGACAGGAGGTGGAGCTGGAGGTAGCAGAGCTGAAGATGTTGAGGTTTTCGTTGGAAGTGACGACGATGGACAGGATTGGAAATGAGTACATTAGAGGGACAGCACATGTAGGACGTTTCGGAGACAAGGTGAGGGAGGTGAGATTAAGATGGTTTGGACATGTGCAGAGGAGGGACATGGGGTATATCAGTAGGAGAATGCTGAGGATGGAGACACCAGGAAGGAGGAAAAGAGGAAGACCAAAGAGGAGGTTTATGGATGTGGTGAGGGAAGACATGCAGGTAGTTGGTTTGAAAGAGGCAGAAGTACAGGACAGGGGGGTATGCAGACGGATGAGCCACGGTGGCACCCCCTAATGGGAGCAGCTGAAAAAAGAAGACTGCACTATATGACATATTACATTATTACATTATATTTGGTGGTCTAGTGGTTAGGATGCGGCGCTCTCACCGCTGCAGCCCGGGTTCGATCAGCGGTCAGGGAACCAACCCCAGCCATTAGGGTTGCACAAGCATTAGTGCCGGTCCCAAGCCTGGATAAATGGGGAGGGTTGCGTTAGGACGGGCATCCAGCGTAAAAACATGTGCCAAATCAAACATGTGGATGATCCGCTGTGGCGCCCCCTACTGGGAGAAGCCAAAAGAAAGTTTACATTATTACATTATATTGATCTATATTGCATTATGTTATCCCATATTACATTATTTTATACTATATTACACTATTACACTATTATATTACACTATTATATTATTTTATACTACATTACAATATTATTTTACACTATTACATTATTTTATACTATATTACAATATATTACGTAGATGAATCCACTAAAAAGAAAATCTCAGATGCATGCAAGGCCTGGGTGAAAATGTTCTGCTGAAGTTTGATATGCATGCATGTTTAAAAAAAAAAAAAAAAGGCTAAGCACGAACAGGAGGCATAAAAAAAATGGTGCTTCCCAGAACTAAGCAGGAGTCATAGACCACACGATGGACAGATACAGTGTAAACATGGAGGACAGGGCATGGAGATGTGAAGGGCTGATCTCAGACAAACAGGTGCTGGATGGCTGACAGGGTGGAGGACCCAAGTGTGGAGGAACATCAACATGACCAGGAAGAACAGGATTAGGGAACAAGGAACCGAGGGATCGAGATCAGGTTCTGTTTTTATTTGTTGTTGTTCTGCTCCTTTTCCTGGTTTACCTTGTTGGCACACTTCCTGATGAGAGAGGTGACCTCTGTCACCACCATGTCCACGCATTTCAGACTGGGTTTTGCATAGTAGGGGTGAGAAGAAGTGGGGATAGGCAGAGAATAGAGCAGAATAGAAGAAGAAGAAATCTCATTAGTTATTAAATCACTTATCTACAGCCAGACACTTAGACCAGTCCAAAAAGAGGCAGGCCGCGGTTTCCACAATCTCACTGCGAGCATGAATTACCCTTAAATCCCTCTGTAAGTCGTCCACACTAAAAACCCTGCCCTGCGTTACAACACTGCTTTTAACGAGTCCTCAGCAACCGTTTCACTGCATGAGAGCTGCTTTAGAGTTTAACACTTCAGATCTCGAAGTTTATCGGAGTCAACACACAAACGCTTTATCTCATTAATTCGTCGTAAATGTGCCAAAAGCGAAACCTAATTTGCTCCGACTGCAATCCAAGGATTAATTAGTTACTTTTTTGGGGAGTAACTCAATATTGTAATCCGTTACTTTTAAAAGTAACGGATTACAATATTGAGTTACTCCCCAAAGAAGTAACTAATTACGTTACTTAGTTATTTTTATGGAAAGTAATGCGTTATATTACTTTTGTGCTAATTTTGCGGTAATTTTTCTTACCTGGTTAAGGCTGGATCTCTTTCAGGCCTTACAGGTGTAATATCGATAATTGCCATTAAGAAATAAGTTATATTAGGGCAAAAGACATGTCTTAAATATTTAAAATGCTTAATAACTTCTTAGAGAACAATAAGAGGATCGACTAACTTTTGACCACAAGGCTGAACACTTTCTAGTGCACTTCTGTACACTGCTTTGTAATCTGCCTCGCAGTCAGAAATGTAACTATCGTTCGTGTATATAAGGTTGAGGGTGTGGGCTGCACACCGGTGATGTGGAGGGAGAACATACCTTTCACTGTCATCTCGTAAAACATCGTGCAATTCCGTAAATATGACCTCGTCCTCATCTACATCATTCTCTGCTTCATCATCAGCTTGAAACATTCTGAACGCTTTTACAAAGTTTGCGCTATTATCAGTGACCGGGGCAGTTTATCTTCCCACAAAGAGCAGATAAGCTGTGAATTTGCTCTCTTTCTCTGCTGTGATGGCGTCGTACATGTGTCTCCCACGGAAAACTTTTATTCTAAGCAGTTCATAGAGCTGCAGTGGTGGAAGCATATTCCAAGTCGGCAAAAGTTTTTTTTAGTTCTGTCTCTTTTTCCATATATGCCTTGTCCATATAGTTTGTAAAGGTTTTGCGATCGGGCAGCACGTCCCTGTCACAGAGATTTTGCTGAAGATATGATGAAATGCAGTGCCTCCACAGTGGACAGCGGCTGCATATCTTCAACAATAAAAGCAGCAACCAATTTGTTGAGTTCAGTTGAACTAATTGTTTTACTTGGTGGTGAATGTAAACTGGAATCATGCCTTTGTTGTTTATTTTGAGGCGGGGTGCAGGTTTCTCTCTTTCTCTTCCACATCTGTAGTGCTGTGCTTTGTATGCAGATGTTTGTTTTATTTTAAAGTGGTATTTTTTTTGCAGTTGACAAGAGCTTTTCACCAACACATAATCTACACTTAACCATTATTCCTTTCTCCTTTTCATTGACTTTTTCAAAATAATAAGAATACTTCCATTGCAGTAATGTAATGCTCTGGTTTGCCATCTCCGCTTCTGACCAGCTTCTGTTCCCGCGGCTCGCACGTAAGTCACGTGAGTGGGGGGACTGAAGTCATGTTTTGACTGTATGAAGTGTGCGAATGTCAGCGTGCGAGTGTCTATGAAGATGTTTGCTTTATTGTTAATTGTTTATTGACTTTATCAGCATCGTTACAGGTACCCTAAGAGGTTTGTCATAGGGGAACACTGAATTATTTTGCTGTTACAGTGAAATGTCAAAGCATATTTACTCAAGTTAAAATACAAGATTAAAAGAAAGGAAAAATAAAATACTTCATAAAGGTATACAAAATCCATAATCATTTAAAAGTCTACACATATATGGAATAGGTGATCTCCTGAATTGTTCCGTTCGGCATCTGGGGATTGTCAGTTTAGAAGAGTTCCTCATCTGGCATCCAGTCAGCTGCTCCCTGAGCGGTGGTAGCCAATCTCTAAAGCTAGACTTATATAGCTTCCTAGCTAGAGGCTGGTTTAAACTGTGCGAATGTCAGCATACGAGTGTCTGAGAACAGAGTCTGGTATAAAGTGTACAAATGTCAGCGTGCGAGTGTCTATGAAGACAGAGGCTGGTATAAAGTGTACAAATGTCAGCATGCGAGTGTCTATGAGGACAAAGGCTGGTATAAAGTGTGTGAATGTCCGCGTGTGAGTGTCTATGTTATGCCGGATCCGGGTTGTGTCTCCTAGTTCAGACACGTCCTATACAACGGTGTGTTTCAACTTTGAGGAAGAACCAAAAATTACTGAAAAAATCAGGTGTCCCAATACTTTTGTCTTATTGTGTATTTCTGGATGCATAATTAAGCCACATAATATATTTTAGTAGATTAGTATTGGAGTGGACAGGGTGTCTTCGGTGGGCGGAGTCTGAAAGGACGTGGTGAACCTGGTTAAGGGTCTTCTGCAGGTGCGGGGTTCCCATTCTCTCTGCTATGTGTCTGTAAGCGGGGTGAGACAAGAAGAACTTCCTCTCTGCAGCCAGAGCGACGCGGATGTCCTTCCTGCCATCAATGTCTTTCTGACAACAGTTCACTACACTGATGTAGCCTGAATCACACACACACACACACACACACACACACACACACACACACACACACACACACGCACACACACGCTTTGTTAAACCACGGCTGTGTTTTTAGGTGTAATTGATGGACACGTCCCCAAGTCCCACCCACCTCTGCGCAGTGGGAGCAGTTTGTTATCCAGAATGTCTCGTGCGTCCGTTTCTTCGTCCATCAGATCCAGCTTGGTGATCACACCAATGGTGCGGAGACCTGCAACAACAACAACACACACACACACACTCATGGTCTGTTTCATGACACTAGGTCATGGTTGATTGTGTTTTCTAGAAGGAAACCATGGAGTACCCTGAGGGTCGACTTCCTTGGCGATCTTCAGAGTGTCCGAGTTGGCCAGGTCAGTGTTGGCCGGTGTGACTGCCAGGATCAGACAGCTGTCATTATTGATGAACTGCAAAAGCATGTCTCGTATCTGGTGCTCGATGTCCACCAGCTGGTCGCCAACGGCAACCTTGGTCAAAAGAGAGATTGAGTTTTCCTACAACACAGAAGTTTTCTGTAAAGATTTTACAATTCCGCGTGTGTGTGTTTGTGCGGGTGTATGTGTGTGTGTGCGTGTATGTGTGTGTGTATGTTTGTCTGTGTGCGCGATACCGTTAGGCGAGTAGACTCTCAGGTTGATGGGAATGGGGGAGATTCCCTTATTCGAACCCATGATCCTGTCCGTCTCGTCCTCGATCTCTGTCCGGACTTCTTCGAAGTCCACAAACTTCTTCCCTTTACAGTGCAAGAACTCGGCATACTCTAAACACAGACACAGAATCGTTAGACTCTGGGTTGCCAGGTTGTCTGTGTGTGTGTGTGTGTGTATATGTGTGAGAGAGAGAGTGGGTGTTTTGTCCGAGGAAACGCACTCACCTGCTTTGTTGTTGATTAGCTGCAGAACCAGAGGCCTGCGAGTGACGATCCCTGAGCCACGAGGGAGAAAATCCCTGCAAAGAACGAGAGAATTTCATTATGCAATAAAGCAATGATCAGATGAACTGGAAAAGAGAGAGGACAAAGAAAAACAGATAGATAGGTCATCAACAGGTGAATAGACATATAGGTTAAAGCAGGTAAACTAACAAATAAGAAGACAGACAGGCCGAGACTGGAGAAGACAGAAAGAGAAACAGACAGACAGACAGACAGGTGGACAGGTGGACAGACAGGAAGCCTGGAGCAGACAGACTAGAACAGACAAACTAAAAGACAAGAATATATACAGACAAAGAAGCAGAGACAGACAGACAGAAAGGAAAGAACAGGCAAACACAGAAACAGACAAATAGACAGAGAGGTTGAAGATGCTAAGACAAACAGGCAGACAGATAGTTAGACAGACAGCTCGATAGGGTGAGAGATAGACAAAGAGGGTGAGACAGACAGACAAAGACAGAGAGACACAGACAGTTAGAGAGGGTGAGATTGACAGACAAAAAGGATGAGGCAGACATACAGACAGAGACAGACAGACAGACAGATAGAAAGGCTGAGACAGACAGAGCAGCTGAGACAGACAGACAGAGATAGGCTAGGACATTCAGGAAGAGAGACTGAGACACTGAGCCAGATGGACAGACTGAAACAGACAGACAGACAGACAGACAGACAGGCTAAAACTGACAGAGAGAAAGACAAAACAAAGAGTAATGAGCAAAGTGAGTAAATGAAGAAATAAAGTTTGAATTTCTGTCCCTCGACCATCACAGTATTCTTGAAGGAGAGAAAACAGATCACAGCTGATTTTCCCTCCCTGAGACAATTTAAGAATTTGACCAAACCAGGTGGATGTCTAACACACACACACACACACACACACACACACACACACACACACACACACACACACACACACACACACACAAGAGAGAGACACACACATATACGCGCATGAGAGACACAGACCCTTAGAAAGCAAGAGACAAAAAGATAGAGAAACACAGAAAGAAATAGACAAGAAAGACACACACACACACACACACGCACGCACACACACAAACACACACGCACACACAGAGACCCAAACACACACACACACACACACACACACACACACACACACACACACACACACACACACACACAGAAGGGGAAAAAGGAAGGGTGGGTTGGTGTTCATTATTGATGGTGTGTAAATGAGAGACGAGGCTGAGCCTTCAGCAGGTTGTTCATCTCATGTATTATGAACACACAGACAGAAAAGCAGTGCAGGAACAGCATCACAGGGACACCACTATGTTCAGGAGATCTCTTTCCACTGTCCCCACCCACTGTCCCCACCCAGACCAGGCTGCTGAGTGAGATATGAAAACGAGATTGCAACTGTCTCAGGAACAGTGACATCTTACTTGTCATAAAAACACAGACGGGTTTGTCTCGCTTTGATCAGCAGAGCCAGAAGGTCATTAAGAGGTGGACCAGGGGACTGATTAACAACCGAAAGAGAAACCAACAAAGAGAGAGAGAGAGAGAGAGAGAGAGAGAGAGAGAGAGAGAGAGGGGGACAAAAAGACACACACAGACAGAGACACACAAACAGAAACACACAGGAACATTCACACAACAAAACAGACACAGAGTCACACACAGACAGAGAGAGAGAGAGAGAGAGAGACACACACACACACACACACAGAAAAGTCACATACGCACCCACAAATGCACACAGAAACAGAGACACAGAGACATTCACACAAAAACAGACAGAGAGACACAGAGAGACACACAAAGACAGTAAGAGAGAGCGAGAGACACACACAACAGAGAGAAAATTACACACAAACAGATAGACGTCCAAACAGAGAGACAATCACATACAGAGCCACAAACAAAAAGACACACACACAGAAAAAAAACTAATTCTGAGCAGTTAAGGAGATTTTCCTGTCAGACATCATGTGAAGTTGGTTGATTTTCACCAGCTGGTTAACGTTAGTGATAAAGATTATAAACTTTTATAAATGGGGAGAAAAATCCTCTTAAAAATCCTGTCAGATTTCATGCAAGCAGTAAAAAAAAAAACAGCTCTGAGCCTGCTTGTTTTTAGGGAAAAACTCATGCTAGCCATTTCAAGACGTCTTCTACCATCATGTACCTTCGATTATGTGGTAAGAACATGAGGAAGAACCACGTAACGGGTGGAAAAGACCGGTGTCCCAATACTTTTGGCTTGTTTGTTGGTAAAACTTGGGTTTGGTTCTACACTTCACCATCACTGATTATTCTCCTAAACCAGCAGCACAGCATGAGGGAAATGAATGCTGGCTGTGTGTGTGTATCGTGTTAGCTAATAGTAGATAGCAACATACCAAAATAATGTTGGCTAGTAAGATTATTAGCATTTATGGACATTTTCCTGTCAGAAATCCTGTCAAGATAGTTCTTAGCCTTGTGAAGAAAACAGGAGACTATTGCTGAGAAGAAAAAAAAAAGAAAGAAAAGAAAATAACCCTTTTGCAACCCTGCACCTTCCGGACTACTTCTATAGTTAATGTCTTTATCTTTATTTATCACATTATGCTTTTATTTACTTACTTTTTATTTTCCTATATATAGAGGCAGCACATTATGACAAATTCCATGAAACTTGGCAATAAAGATGATTTTGAGCTCTGATTGGTCCAAAACCTTACAGTTTGGAACCTCATATGGGTGGAAAGGTCAGATGTCCCAATACTTTTTGGGACATCAGACCTTTCCACCCATATGAGGTTCCAAACTGTAACCACAAAGTTACTTTAAAGCATACTCTAAATGCATCAGCATAAAATTTTCCCTTCTACGAGATTAAAAACCTGTTCCTCCATGAAGATCTGCTTTCCATGGGTACAATGGAAGATCTCCTGCTATAGAGCTACAACCCTATTGTGATGAATCGTTCATGCCGAATCTACACAAAATTTTGTTGAACACCTCCCCAGAAGAGTGGAGCTGATTTTAATAGGGAATTGGAAATAAATGTGGAATGAAACGTTCAAACGTTCACAGGGCTTTCAGACATCGTCTTCAAGCAATCGTCTTCAAGCAATCTTCAAGCCAAGAATTTATTCGCCGGAAACACGGAAAAGGATTCTGAACACTCAAACTTTACTGGGTATAGAATTGAATGTTTGTGATTCTTGCGGTCAATTGCTATGTGTTGCGCAATGCCAAGTGACCACTGCTAAATAGATGCTGAAAGGCCCTTTATACTCCTGATGGAGAACGGTGAACTGTGATGTCATAGATAACATGTTATGATAGGTAAACTGTAAGTCTGCTAGTGGTAAAGCGTGGAAATACAACTGATTGGGAATCCTCTCTAACACCATTACACCCTTTAATGAATTTCAATCTTTGGTCTGTCAGTGAAAACACGTCGCTTTAAATGATTTAAATGGAAATGGAAAGTTGTAAGTACGAAAATGTGAGGTTTAGTCGCAGTCAGGCGGCAGCGACCATCCGGTCAAGCGACATCCGACTCTCACTGCCGGTTACTCGAAGCGCCGCCCCCTGTCAAAGATAACCTCCAAACACCAATAGTCTTTGAAATCTCTCCAAAACATTAAATACTAAACATTTCCTGAAGGCGGCCCATTGCCATGCCCACACACTCCAGGAGCTCCGCCTGGAACCACACACCTAAAACCTTTCCCAATTCACAGAAGCCTAAAGGTCACGGACAGAACTACAGTTTTCTCCTCAGTGCGGTAGCAGTTCTCCACATGAATCGCTTGACCGCTCTATCCGTCTGGCAGCTGTGGGTCACATCAGGTCACAGCTTCAGCTTCGGCCATCTACGTCTGTATGTGTGTGTGCGTTTGCGAGTGTGTGTATGGGGTGGGGCTTAAAAAACAAACAAAAAAATCTGCTGAACAGGCCGCTTTAGACTGCGCTTTACACAGTGTAGGACGAAGGGACACATCGGAGGTCACAGGGGTCAAAACCAGATTCTTGCGGCGTATTCGGGTTACTTCCTGTTTGATACGGTTTCCTCAGCGTTATGCCAAACACTCGTGGTGTGTATATTGCTGTATAGACATAAAGTATATATAAAGAAAAGAATATTTAAAATATTAAGATTTCCAAAACCTGAACAATTTTCCTTTGTGGCGTTTGGCAGACGCTTTTATTCTGACCGACTTTCATTTATCTCAGTTATAGTGCTGAGATTTGAACCCATGACCCAGGATCAGAAGTGCAACATTTTAACCACTGAGCTACACACGATCATTATGGGGTCACGGCGTTCCTTTAGGGGTGGGACTTAAATCAATCTAGTGAGTGATTATTATCTTTAAAACAGTCTTTAAAAATAGTGTGTGATGAGGCATGGAATCAGTTCTATAAGGTTCCAGGTGCTGAATGGATAGAGGAAAGGGAGGAGGAAAGGAAGGATGGATGGATGGATGGATGGATGGATGGATGGATGGATGGATAGATAGATAGATAGATAGATAGATAGATAGATAGATAGATAGATAGATAGATAAGTCAGGGGGACAGATGAACAGACAGAAACAAATTTATAGCGATAAATCCCGTAATTTCCTTAATTTGACTATTTGAACATAAATATGAATAAAAACAGACAGGAATATTATTCCAGATAAATTAACTTAAACTTGAAATACCTTAAAATATTTTGCTCTCCATAAAAATATCTCCAGTCAAACACCAGATGTCTCACAGCTTCATCATGCAGCTCTTTAGAAACTCTCCCTCAGTAAATAACCTGCTGATGTGACTCTGATTTCTCCTCTGTTTTCACACCAGCTTCACTTTGTGATTTTGCTCTGGTGAAAAACATCTGCTGAAATGTCAGATTCTTCTTTAACTCTTCTACTTTCTGGATCTTCTACTCTGCATTCAGGTTTTTCAGCTTCTCCTAATGTTTTGTCTCGTAGTTCAGTCTTAGATTCAATTCCTTAATTACAGCCACATTTGCTCCACTAATAAGACAAACACATACTATAATACTCCATAGAAATGCAATAGAGAAATATGGCCGGTGTTGTGCCTAATTCTAAATAATACAGCTGTCCATGTTGTTAGATTTAATGTAGTATTTTACACATACATTATCACTTGTGTATTTGTATCACAGCAAGTTTGGTAACTTTCTTTTTTTTACTTGTGTATCTGAGTAATTTTAGTGAGTCTAGATATTAACGCAAAATTAATACACGGTTAGAATTCATGCAGGTGGTTTTAAAAGCAAATGATTACATTCCTGAGTTTATTCTGCCATGTACAGGAAGCTGTCTACGTTTTCTTCAAATTGATCTTTTGGCTTTAGGATCAGGAAAACATTTGACCCAACCTTCCGTGTTTTTAGTGCCACCTACAGGAAATACGACGGTACTGTCCGCGTGCAGGTATTGTATTTCTTTGGAGTATTATAGGATGTGTGTGTCTCCTTGTGCGTGCACACGTGTGTGTGTGTGTGTGTGTGTGTGTGTGTGTGTGTGTGTGTGCGCGCGCGCGCGCGTGCATGAGAGAGAGCGAGGGTGATCTTTGTCACTGACTTCTTATTTTGGTTGTGAGAAAATCAGCAACTCAGCTGAGTAAGTGGGTGTAAGTAAGTGGCTGTGTGTGTCACGGTGTGTAAAATAGTTAGATTAATTTATAAATGGGGGACAGCGCCATCTGTCTGTTGCGTGATGGCATTTAACAGGTGAAATAGGGACCGCCCACAGCAGAGATAATGAGACTATACTGTGGGTAAGTCGCACGTTTTCAGCAGCTGGAGAATTAAATGTTATATTGAATAAAAACACATAATTAACTGCTTTATTGTTGATTTTATCTGGAATTTAGTGTTTGTGGAAGTGTTGATAAGTGTTTGGCGTCGAATGTGGTGTTTTATATTGAGTTATTTTTAGTTTGTTTTACGAGGCCTAATTATAATTGATTGTGCATTGTCTTTGTTTTATGTAGAAGTTTATTTTAATTCTCCATGCGGATTCCCTTATTTTCTGTTCTCCATTGTGCAGGTATGTTGTAAGATGTGTTGTATTAATGAGTTTAATGTATTTGCTAATTGTTTAAATTAAACTGTACTGGCCGCTAGGTGGGGCTGTTTACCCTCCAATCCAATTTAATTCAATTAAGTTTTTCACTCATCTGTGATCAACTCATTGAAAATGTCTATCAAAGCTGTCAAATTGTAACATTTTATACACTATATGATCACAACGCATAAAGCTTTACTTGATTTAAAAAGATAAAAAAAATAAAAAGAGAGAATTGTTTTAAATAAAAGCAGATGTAATGCTGTGGAAGTTTCTTTTAATTCTCCATGCGGGTTCCCTTATTTCCTGTTCTCCATTTTGCAGTTTAGCAGAAAGGACTGGCCGGGAAAAGACCATCACATATACACCTACTGCCTTCTGTTGATGAGAAGTACACACTAAACCTGAACAAGGTAAGTGGATTTGGACACTTGCATGCCATCCTGCTGGTAACAACTAAAAAAGCCCAGCAAGCAACATGAGGAGAGCCGTCACTACTATAGAGGTTTTGGATGAAATTATGCAGCCTGACCCCAGCAAGCTGCAGGATTCATCTCCTTCAGACAGCAGATCCAGATTTTGCAGCAATTGTAAAGAGCTAATCTGCACTTGCATTGCCTGTGGTGAATTTACTTGTAAAAATCACTGTGATGAACTGTAAGGAATGCTGGCAAAACTACACACACACACGCAAACACACAGATACTAGAAAACTGAAATAAGATTTTAATAAAAATTAATGGAAAATTCCATATGGGAGAGGCGGAAGCTAAGCTTTATATCCACGGCTCTATATTTCATGGTTTCTTGGTGCCACCTAGTGGACAACAGTAAAAAACGCACATGTAACCTCTTACCAACAGGGGGCACTACTGACTTTCAAAAATGCATGCATTTAAAATGTCATTATAATAGAAGTCTGGGGGAAAATTATAAATAATTTAAACTGATGCTGCAAAAAAACTAACCATGAATAAAAGTCAGTTTTTGATACATCCAAGCCGGTGATAAATGGTAAAAAAAAATCCAGTCCACAATTACTTTTTATATCAAATTTCAGTAATTTTGTGGGTTTTTCCCCCAAATCTGTGACATCACTAATTAAATTGGCAATTAAAAATAAAAAAGTCTGGATTAAAAAATATTTTTTTTTTA
>MU551639.1:1744205-1840298 GCA_024362625.1 Silurus asotus
AACCCTGGTGTATAGACCGTTCTTCTGAGCTCCATCAGAGAGGAACCACAAGAGGGGCAGGTGATCACCAAGATCAAACCATGTGGTTGAAATGTTTCTCCAGTGAAAGTCAACGTGTCCCTTTAAACTGTCACTTGAGTAAAATTACAAAATGATTTGCCTGTAAATGTACTGAAGTATCCAAACTACTGATTTATTATAACTATAATGTTCCTATTATCATTTCAAATCAAATTATATTTGTCACATACATACAGGGTACGACATGCAGTGACATGCATTTTATCACAAGATGTGATCACCACAAAGCAAGAAAACGGTTCACGTTTCAATACAGACGATCCGTTAGTAGACAGTAGTGCGTGTAGATACGAGATATGGCCAAAAGTATTGGGACACCGACTTCCCCACCCATATGTGCTGCTTCTCCAAACTATTGCAGGCACATGATCATGCAGGACCGGTATTAAGGGAACGGATTAAGGTCGATAAGCGGGGTACCACTCTGTGTGTGTGTGTGTGTGTGTGTGTGTGTGTGTATGTATGTATGTATGTGTGTGTATATATATATATATATAATAATGAGACTATACTGTGGGTAAGTCGCACGTTTTCAGCAGCTGGAGAATTAAATGTTAAATTGATTAAAAACACATAATTAACTGCTTTATTGTTGATTTTATCTGGAATTTAGTGTTTGTGGAAGTGTTGATAAGTGTTTGGCGTCGAATGTGGTGTTTTATATTGAGTTATTTTTAGTTTGTGTTACGAGGCCTAATTATAATTGATTGTGCATTGTCTTTGTTTTATGTAGAAGTTTATTTTAATTCTCCATGCGGATTCCCTTATTTCCTGTTCTCCATTGTGCAGGTATGTTGTAAGATGTGTTGTATTAATGAGTTTAATGTATTTGCTAATTGTTTAAATTGAACTGTGTTCGCCGCTAGGTGGGGCTGTTTACCCTCCAATCCAATTTAATTTAATTCAATTCAATTAAGTTTTTCACTCATCTGTGATCAACTCATTGAAAATGTCTATTAAAGCTGTCAAATTGCAACATTTTATACACTATATGATCACAACGCATAAAGCTTTAATTGATTTAAAAAGATAAAAAAATAAAAAGAGAATTGTTTTAAATAAAAGCAGATGTAATGAGACTATGCTGTGGAAGTTTCTTTTAATTCTCCATGCGGGTTCCCTTATTTCCTGTTCTCCATTGTGCAGCTCAGCAGAAAGGACTGGCCAGGAAAGACCATCACATATACACCTACTGCCTTCTGTTGATGAGAAGTACACACTAAACATAAACAAGGTAAGTGGATTTGGACACTTGCATGCCATCCTGCTGGTAAAAACGAAAAAAGCCCAGCAAGCAACATGAGGAGAGCCGTTACTACTAAAGAGGTTTTGGATGAAATTATGCAGCCTGACCCCAGCAAGCTGCAGGATTCATCTCCTTCAGACAGCAGATCCAGATTTTGCAGCAATTGTAAAGAGACAATCTGCACTTGCATTGCCTGTGGTGAATTTACTTGTAAAAATCACTGTGATGAACTGTAAGGAATGCTGGCAAAACTACACACACACGCAAACACACAGATACTAGAAAACTGAAATAAGATTTTAATAAAAATTAATGGAAAATTCCATATGGGGGAGGCGGAAGCTAAGCTTTATATCCACGGCTCTATAGTTCATGGTTTCTTGGTGCTACCTAGTGGACAACAGTAAAAAACGCACATGTAACCTCTTACCAACAGGGGGCACTACTGACTTTCAAAAATGCATGCATTTAAAATGTCATTATAATAGAAGTCTGGGGGAAAATCATAAATAATTTAAACTGATGCTGCAAAAAAACTAACCATGAATAAAAGTCAGTTTTTGATACATCCAAGCCTGTGACAAATGGTAAAAAAAAATCCAGTCCACAATTACTTTTTATCAAATTTCAGTAATTTTGTGGGTTTTTCCCCCAAATCTGTGACATCACTAATTAAATTGGCAATTAAAAATAAAAAAGTCTGGATTAAAAAATATTTTTTTTTTAGTTTTGGTAAACTTAGTGGACTTTAAAAGCTTGAAGGACACATTAGGATGTGATTTTGTACAGAGAAAACTGCTGACGTAGCAAAATGTTTACAATCATTTTTTTTAAAAGATTTTCCAAATGAAGTTTTTTTATTTTAAAACGTGAAGTTTTGGGGAAAGAAATCATCAGGTGGCTATAAATGGCATGAAGGACAAATGAGGGTTAGCCCTTGTGTAGAATTAATATATAACCCTGGTGTATAGACCGTTCTTCTGAGCTCCATCAGAGAGGAACCACAAGAGGGGCAGGTGATCACCAAGATCAAACCATGTGGTTGAAATGTTTCTCCAGTGAAAGTCAACGTGTCCCTTTAAACTGTCACTTGAGTAAAATTACAAAATGATTTGCCTGCAAATGTACTGAAGTATCCAAACTACTGATTTATTATAACTATAATGTTCCTATTATCATTTCAAATCAAATTTTATTTGTCACATACATACAGGGTACGACATGCAGTGACATGCATTTTATCACAAGATGTGATCACCACAAAGCAAGAAAACGGTTGACGTTTCAATACAGACGATCCGTTAGTAGACAGTAGTGCGTGTAGATACGAGATATGACCAAAAGTATTGGGACACCGACTTTCCCACCCATATGTGCTTCTTCTCCAAACTGTTGCAGGCACATGATCATGCAGGACGTCTTCAGATGCAGCAGCATGGAAGCTTTCATTGATTTGTACTGAGACCGAAACGTGTTCCAGCATGGCACAAAGAGCACAAAGCTCCAGCTCCATGAAGATCTGCTTCACATGGATCTTCTGCTGTAGAGCTCCAACCGTGTTAAAAAACTTTAAAAAACATGTTTCATGCTGATTGCACCCCAGGCCTCCTCCCCTCACCTACATCAGTACCTGATTTTACTAAAGACCTGTGACTGAATAAATTTCACACAAAATCTAGAGGAACATCATCTCAGAAGACTGGATCTTATTATTACAGCTAATGGAGGATTTTGGATATTCAAAAAGAAGCTCATAGCAATCTTATAGTCAGGTGTCCATAAACTTTTGGCCATATACTTAAAATTTAACTTGAGAGTGAAATCATTATATACTTCATTTAATTGGAAATAAAATTCTTATTTATTCACCGGATTATTAAATCTATACAGCCGAGATTCCACCTGCTTGAAAAGAAGCGGTTGTGCTTCCTCTGTAAAAAGGCCATGAACAGGCAGATATCCATCTTGCCATGTGTGTCTAAAATCCTGGAAAACCTTGTCAGTAAACAACTCATCAGTTATCTTAATGTGAACGGTATCATCTCCGGGGCACAGTCTGGCTTCAAACTGGATAAATTAATTCCAATTTCATCCTTTTAAAAATATTACAGTGGAACCCGGTTATGTCGCCGGCCTAGGGGACACCAAAACGCGATAACCGATGATCGAGACAAACGAAAACCAATATGGCGGCAATATATTAATGCGCTTGAAATTTCTTTATGTACATGATGTGCGTTATAAAAAGAGAATGTGCATGCACGTGTTTTTGGAGGTTTTTTTACACAACAGCGTTGCCGATTTGTTTGCTTGGTCATGCGGATCGAGGTAACCTGTAATGCGGATAAGGAGGCGGAAGCCGAAGTAAACGCAAACAAAGTTTATTGAGAAACTCAGGGGATAATCCACCAATACTTGTAGCAAAGCAGTAATATCCAGTGGTGCGCTCCGGGAGCGCGGTCCACAAAGTTCTGTGAAAGCAGAGACAGTTGGTGTAGAGAATCCACGGATCCGCACTATGGAAAGCGCATCGCTGGGCAGCAACAGATGATGGTGCATACAGCGTAAACATGGAAAACAGCAGGATCGGGGTAACGATCATGCACAAACAATAACGGACAGCGAGTGTGTGGAGGTGAGGGGCTTAAATAGGAGATGGGATGAGTGAGTGAATAAGAATCAGGTGTGTGTGATCAGCATGAGTGCGACACGGCACGGATGAAGAAGCAGGGTGCTTCAGGGAATAAATGATTAAAAAATGTTAAGACAAAGTGAGAATTTTGCGATTCCGCTTCAAAAACGTTGACTTAATAGGGTTGGCGAGTTCACCGAGGTCGAGATAAGTGGGTTCCAACATCACTATATCTTCCAACATCAGCGGTTTAATTGAAGTTAAGAAAAAAATTGACTGTGCTCGAGGCGGAGACTAAACACACTTGCAGTCTAATTTTTATTCCATTCTTCATTATTATTATTGGAACAAAAAAAATTATTTATTATTGAATAAAAAAATTTAGACAGAGGAACGAGCATGTCATGTCATCCTGGCTAGTTACCAGATTCCCCCTATAGGTCATGATATGGTATCCCAGCGGGTTGCCAGATTGTTGCCAATATCATGTTGTAGTATACAAGATGGTTGCAGTGTTGCTGCTGTGAGATTCCAGAGGGACACTGTGGCATTGCTACATTCCATGTGGTTGCTAGGGTGTAACCCTAAACCTTAACAAGTTCCTCCTGGTTGCTCCTCAGGTGAAAGACTTCATCCACTCGGAGCTGCTGGCCTACCTGTACTCTTCAGGAGACCAGAACAGTCTGATGGAGGAGTCGGCCGGTCAGGCTCAGAGAAGGGACGAGATGCTGCGCATGTACCATGCCCTCAAGGAGGTGATGACACGGGGTGTCTGTACTCGATCCAGAAACTGGAAAACTCGAGTAATTTCCAGGTTTCGATTAATATGGAAAAAAGCATCTACAATAATCCGGAAAAATTTGAAAATGGCGTTCTTGCCAAAAAAAAAAAAAAAAAAATTAAAGCAAAAAAAAAAAAAACCTCATCCACACTGAAACGTCTGAAAACGCTCACGTTGGATTAATAAATAAATATAAACATCAATTTCATTTTGGATTGAGTCGATTAGTACAGTGTTATAAATACCTGAAACTTGCCGTAAATTGTTTCGACAAAGTCCCAGCATGCAATGCTATAGAGGGTAAAAAAAACAACAACCCTGGTTCGAAAGCCGTCCTGGTTGTTTAAGAAATGTGAAGGAGCAGAAACATTAAAGTGCCGCCGCATCGCTTTCCTCATAGACTTGGGGGGGAAAAAATCTGTTGCCTTCACACCGGAACAGAGTCTGACTTTTCTTTGTGTACTTTCCTTTTCTCTTTGATCTCTCTCTTTCTTTACTTTATTTTTCTCTTGGTGGAATGCTCTATACTCATCCTTTCTCTATCTTCTCTCTCTCCAGCCGAAGACCTCCTGGTGCTCCCACCCGGCCCACCTTAATCCGCCCTGCTGAGCCCTCCCTTCTGGACTAGACCTCCACTACATTTACACATATATATATATATATATATATGCGCACATACACACACACACACACACACTCGCACACACTTCCTTATTAGCTTGTGTGTGTAGGCCAAGGAAGATGACTGAGCTCCAGTAGACACCTTCTCCATGGACCCTCAGCTGGAGAGGCAATTGACAACGATCCGTAACCTGGTGGACTCCTACATCAGCATCGTCATACACAAGACCATCATGCACATCATGATCAACAGTGTAAGTGTGTGTGTGCATGGGCGGTGAAAAGACGGATTGTGCCACAACTAAACAAGCTTGTGCTCAAATTGTGCTCAAATTGTGCTCAAATCATGGAGAATCATACAAGATGGCGCCGGTGAGATCGGCTGCCGTCACGACTGCTCCGGCTACGATTTTTCTTTTTTGTTTATTTTGTTATTTTTATTTAACTAGTTTTATTTCCATCTACACAAGATGGACACCATTAGATATGACAGAGACACTCTTATATCTATTGGTATTCCATTCTTCATTATTATTATTGGAACAAAAAATATTTATTATTAAACATGCGGATGATCCGCTGTGGCGACCTCTAATGGGAGAAGCCGAAATACATTTTTTTTACATTTAATAATTTAGACAACGGAACGAGCATGTCATGATATGGTATCCTGGCTAGTTACCAGATTTTTCCTATAGGTTATGATATGGTATCCCAGCGGGTTGCCAGATTGTTGCCAATATCATGGTGTAGTATACAAGATGGTTGCAGTGGTGTTGCTGTGAGATTCCAGAGGGACACTGTGGCATTGCTACATTCCACGTGGTTGCTAGGGCGTCGCTAGGCTGCTGCTATGGTCCAAGTTTTCCGATCCTAAACAAGTTCCTCCTGGTTGCTCCTCAGGTGAAGGACTTCATCCACTCGGAGCTGCTGGCCTACCTGTACTCTTCAGGAGACCAGAACAGTCTGATGGAGGAGTCGGCCGATCAGGCTCAGAGAAGGGATAAGATGCTTTGTGTGTACCATGCCCTCAAGGAGGCGCTCACCATCATCTGTGACATCAGCACCACCACCATCTCCGTGCCTGTCCCTCCGCCTGTTAACGACACCTGGGTCCAGGAAGACAGGTTGGTGTCCTTGTCTTTATTTAACATCTGTTTTTACAGATCTTTTTTTTTCAGCCCATAGATCTGACACACATTTCTGTCTGTCATTCACCGCCCCACCCCTCAGTGAAGGCCGGCCATCACAACCCCCTAACAGACCTCCGGCGGTGAGAGGTCCCACTCCGGGGCCGCCCCCTCTAAACCCCTCCCCTGCTTTTGGTGCTTCGCCAGGAGGCGCTCACCATCATCTGTGACATCAGCACCACCACCATCTCCGTGCCTGTCCCTCCGCCTGTTAACGACACCTGGGTCCAGGAAGACAAGTTGGTGTCCTTGTCTTTATTTAACATCTGTTTTTACAGATCTTTTTTTTTTTAGCCCATAGATCTGACACACATTTCTGTCTGTCATTCACCGCCCCACCCCTCAGTGAAGGCCGGCCATCACAACCCCCTAACAGACCTCTAGCGGTGAGAGGTCCCACTCTGGGGCTGCCCCCTCTAAACCCCTCCCCTGCTTTTGGTGCTTCGCCCATCCCATCCAGACCGGGACAGCCCATGAAAGCCTTTAGGAACAGCAGCCAGGACCCATTCAGTGCACCACCTCAAGTGCCTTTTCGCCCAGCATGCATTCCTCCTGGGGTGCCCAGGTAAATACCTGTGTGGGGGGGTGGGGGGATTTCCTCTTGTTTATGACAGCAGGAATCTCTCCGGATCAATTCTGACATCATGACTCGCCTTTCAGCCTCTCTTTCATTCCTTCCTTTAATTTTTTGGGCTTTTTTCCTACTTTTTCACTCGCTCTGCTATGATTCGAGCTCCAGTCAGAAGGCATCATGAGTGGATTGAAACGCGCAGCATTTGTAAGGTAACCTTGACAACCTGAGATTGAGTTTCTGTATTTCTATTGAAATGCTAAATTTTTTTTATTTCTGATGTGAGAACATTGCGTTTTTGTCCCATGGTGACACGGGGACAGTGATTGTACTCAATCTGGAAACTGGAAAACTCGAGTGTTGCCGTGTTAAGCGTACTTTCACGTCAGCTACAGCAGCGCATTTTATTAATAATCTTCCCGAAATTACGATATTACATAGATCTCCGTCAGACACCGCAGAGCTCGACTGGGCCACTGAACATCTAGAAACAACGTTACGTTACACTCTAGATGATGGAGCTCCCCTTAAGACCAAAATGATGAGGGAGAAAAAAATTAGCACTGTGGTATAATGATCATACGTGCACCTTAAAACAGACCACTCGAAAATTAGAATGTAAATGGCGTCAAACAAAATTAACAGTATTTCAAATATCATGAAAGAAGAGCCTCCTAAATTATAGAAAATCTCTTGTGCTGCAAGATCAGCATATTTTTCCTCCCTCATAGAAAATACCCAGGCCTAATCCTAGATTTTTATTCAGCACGGTAGCAAAATTAACAGGGAATAAAAGCACTGCACTCACATGCACACCATCAATAGGTAGTAATGATTTTATGAACTTTTTTAATAATAAAATTGAAAACATCAGGCAAGAAATCCAGACGGTTAATATAAATCCAAATTATTTTACAAGTAACCCTGTAGACAGCAGTGTAATTATAACGGATAATCAACTACAAAGCTTCACTTCTATTCATGAGAATGACTTAATTTCATTAATCTCCTCATCGAAATCTTCAACCTGCATTCTCGATCCCTTGCCTACTAGTTTCTTTAAACAGATAACTCCAGAGATAATCAAACCAGTTTTAAAAATAATTAACTCTTCCATTAGCACTGGTTATGTACCTAAATCTTTCAAACTGGCAGTTATCCACCCCCTTATTAAGAAACCTGACCTTGACCCATGTCAGTTGTCAAACTACAGACCGATATCAAATCTCCCCTTTATATCCAAAATTTTAGAAAAGGTTGTAGCACAGCAGTTATGCTCACACCTACTTATGAATAACATTTTTGAAATGTATCAGTCAGGATTTCGGCCTCATCATAGCACAGAGACGGC
This sequence comes from Silurus asotus, assembly GCA_024362625.1. Taxonomy (NCBI): domain Eukaryota; kingdom Metazoa; phylum Chordata; class Actinopteri; order Siluriformes; family Siluridae; genus Silurus; species Silurus asotus. The sequence continues at coordinate 1,752,679 of MU551639.1, forward strand.
GCTAGTTAAGGTGGTAAATGACCTGTTATTGGCCTCTGATCAGGGTTTTGTTTCCTTACTTGTTTTGCTCGACCTTAGTGCAGCTTTTGACACCATTGATCACACTATACTGCTTGCTAGACTTGAGAACGTGGTAGGAATAAAGGGAACAGCTCTCTCTTGGCTCAGGTCTTATTTGACTGATCGCTATCAGTTTGTGGATGTAAATGGTGAGTTCTCCACACTCTATGAGGTAAAGTTTGGTGTTCCTCAAGGATCTGTCTTAGGCCCACTGCTTTTCTCTTTATATCTGCTGCCTCTTGGTGAAATCATTCATAAACATGGGATTCGCTTCCATTGCTACGCTGATGACACACAGCTGTATATTTCAGCAAAGCCAGATGAGAGAGATCAACTAAACAGTGTTGAGGAGTGTGTAAAGGACATTAGACAGTGGATGCTTAATAACTTTCTTCTGCTCAACTCAGATAAGACGGAAGTACTTTTACTAGGACCAAATGCAGCTAGAAGCAAACTTTCGGATTACGTAGCATCTCTGGATGGTGTTTCTGTTTCAGCATGTACGGCTGTCAAAGACCTTGGTGTGATTATTGACCCGAGTCTTTCCTTTGAGTCTCACGTAAATAATATCACCAGGATCGCCTTCTTTCACCTTAGAAATATTGCTAAAATTAGAAATATGATGTCGTTACAGGATGCAGAAAAACTAGTTCATGCTTTTGTTACTTCTAGATTAGACTACTGTAACGCTTTACTGTCTGGGTGTGCGAGTAAGTGCATAAATAAGCTTCAGTTAGTTCAGAATGCAGCAGCAAGAGTCCTCACCAGATCTAGAAAATACGACCACATCACCCCTGTCTTAATCAGCCTACACTGGCTCCCAATCAAATCTCGCATTGATTATAAAATACTACTACTGACGTATAAAGCACTTAACGGTCTCGCACCGCAGTATCTGAGTGAACTTCTGTACCAGTATGATCCTCCACGCCTACTTAGATCAAAAGGTGCTGGCTATCTGTTGGTTCCTCAAATAATGAAGACTACCGCAGGGGGCAGATCTTTCTCTTATAAAGCCCCACATTTATGGAACAGCCTTCCAATCAGTGTTCGGGACTCAGACACAGTCTCAGTGTTCAAGTCAAGGTTGAAAACTTATTTATTTAGTCAAGTCTTTTATCAGTAGATTTTTTCTTAGGTAAAGGCACAGATCTGGAAGGAGCATGGATATAGAGTGTTTGGTGAACTGGTATACTTGTATGCTGTCGTCCCCTCACATTCACACGTTCACTCGGGTTTGTTGACGGTGGTGTGGTGGGTCGTCTCTTATCCCAGAGATCCCTCATGTCTGTGTTACCTTCTGGTTCTCCCTTCTAGTTATGCTGCCATAGCGAGTCTTGCCGGAGTCCAAACTGCACAGTGACAAAAACTTTCATACACCAATAGATACACTTAATAATCCATATCCTTCTCTCTCTCTCTCTCTCTCTCTCTCTCTCTCTCTCTCTCTCGGTCGAGTTAAAACATGCTCCTGAGGCTCCAGTGACCACTGTTCCTGCCCCTCTTCCCTCCGTGGATCTTCACACTTCTGCTGCACTGACTCGGGAGTGCAGTTTGCTTCTGATCATCATCACTGCACCCCGCAACTTTGTATATATGCTTCAAATGGACATTTGATGCAACCCAGATGAGGATGGGTTCCCTCTTGGGTCTGGTTCCTCTCGAGGTTTCTTCCTTGTGCCATCTCGGGGAGTTTTTCCTTGCCACAGTTGCTCATCAGGGACAAACATACTTACAAAGAACATATTTACATTTAATCACCACATTATCTGTGTAAAGCTGCTTTGAGACAATGTTCATTGTTAAAAGCGCTATACAAATAAAAATGAATTGAATTGAATTGAATTAAAAAGTGCCGCAAGGTTCAGTTCTAGGACCCCTGCTCTTCACAATATACATGCTCCCGTTAGGAAATATTATTAGAAGGCATGGAATTAGCTTCCATTGTTATGCTGATGATACTCAGCTATATATTTCATCTAAACCAGGCGATACAGCTCAATTAACCCGGATAACTGAGTGTGTTAAGGAAATAAGAGATTGGATGACCCATAACTTTCTACTTTTAAATTCCGATAAGACTGAGATTTTGCTCATCGGCCCTAAAACTAGTATACAGACGCTCCAGCATCTTAACCTGCATTTAGACGGATGTTCTGTAAACACTAGTTCAACGATAAAAGACCTAGGTGTTATTTTAGACAGCGACTTGTCTTTCAAAAATCATATTAATCAAGTTACAAAAACAGCCTTCTTTCACCTTAGAAATATTTCTAAGCTAAGAAATATGTTGTCCATATCGGATGCAGAGAAGCTCGTTCATGCGTTCATGACCTCCAGATTAGACTACTGTAATGCGTTACTAGGTGGATGTCCTGCGTCATTAATAAACAAGCTTCAGTTAGTCCAGAATGCAGCAGCCAGAGTTCTTACAAAGTCAAGAAAATATGATCACATAACCCCGATCTTATCGTCCCTACACTGGCTTCCTGTTAAGTTTCGAATAGACTACAAATTATTACTTCTCACATATAAAGCACTAAATGGTTTGGCTCCCATTTATCTATCCAGTCTTTTAACACGCTACAATCCGCCACGCTCCCTGAGATCTCAAAACTCTGGGCTTCTAGTAGTTCCTAGAATAGCAAAGTCCACTAAAGGTGGTAGAGCATTTTCACATTTAGCTCCTAAACTCTGGAATAGTCTTCCTGACGGTGTTCGGGGTTCAGACACACTCACCCAGTTTAAGTGTAGATTAAAAACATATCTTTTTAGCAAAGCCTACACATAACACACATCACATCATAACCTTGTGCTCCAGAACATCTGATCACATGCACATTATCAACTTGTGCTGTTAATATCATGAACAGCAGCTACGCTAATTCCTCTCCACTGCTTCTCTTTCTCTCCCCATCCCGAGACACCCTGAGGTGGCCAGCTCCAGTCACCTCCCCCTCTTGGTGATTACGGACCTTTGAAGAAATAGATGCCGAACTCGCAAACATCCCGAACCATCTAGAGACGTACCAGTGTCAATTGGATCCCGCTACATGTGTGGAGTTTTGACATTGGACCTCCTGGAGTGTTAAGGCTCTGGCATGGAGAAGCTGATGCTGGATCTGTGGTGATCAAAAATGCTGAGCTCATAAAACTAGGAGCTATTAACCATAAAGACTGTTTAAGACTGCAGAAAGAACATCACTTATAATCTTATACTCCAGTACTCATGTTAGTTCTCACTGTCCAGTGTTCTGTATTGTTGGAAAATTTATGATCAAACTCTTGATGTCACCCAGATGAGGATGGGTTCCCCTTTTGAGTCTGGTTCCTCCCAAGGTTTCTTCCTCATAACATCTAAGGGAGTTTTTCCTTGCCACAGTCGCCACGGCTTGCTCATCAGGGACAAATTCACACCATTCACCATCACTGTTGATTTGTGTAAAGCTGCTTTGAGACAATGTCTGTTGTGAAAAGCGCTATACAAATACTCCCCATTTACCCGGGCTTGGGACTGGCACTGGATGCAAGAATGCACTGGCTTGTGCCTCCCTAATGGCTGGGTTGCTTTCCTTATAGACTGTTCCGGTGTGAAGGCAACAGATTTTTTTTCCCCCCTCAGAGTCTGACTTTTCTTTGTGTACTTCCCTTTTCTCTTTGATCTCTCTCTTTCCTTACTTTTTTTTTTCTCTTGGTGGAATGCTCTCTAACAATCCTTCCTTTATCTTCTCTCTTTCCAGCCGAAGACCTCCTGGTGCTTCCACCCGGCCCACCATAATCCGCCCTGCTGAGCCCTCCCTTCTAGACTAGACCGCCACTACATTTTTTATATATATATATTACACACACACACACATCTGTGAATATGGGCCAACAAAGAGAAATCGAGTGAACTGGAGAGTGGGGGAAGGAGGCTGCCAGGTTAGAACACTGTGGATTTGTATCTGTATCTCCACGCTGACCAATAAAACATTCAGCTGTTTAGTTGATTCAGACTGTTCTCTGATACTCGGATAGAAAACGCTGCAAATTTTCTCCTGTTTGTTTGTACAGAGCGAGGAGGCGCTACCAGGAGACAGGCCAGTACATCAGGAGGCCGTAGGAGAGCAACAACCGAGTAGCAGGACCACTACCTCCGCCTTTGTGCAAGGAGGAACAGGAGGAGCACTTCCAGAGCCCTGCAAAATTACCCCCAGCAGGCCACATATGTGCATGCGTCTGCTAAAACGGTCAGAAACGGACTCCATGAGGGTGGTATGAGGGCCCGACGTCCACAGGTGGGGGTTGTGACAGGCAAAAGAGAAGAAATACATGCTCCCTCTGGACAACCTGAAGATCCGAGACATGGAGAAAGGCTTTATGACCACCAAACACACATTCGCTATCTTCAACACGAAGCAAAGGTCTGAGTTAGTCCTTCATGCCTGTGTTCGACCCTGAGAAGTTTTGACAATGTTTCTTTTTGATGTTCCACTAGATTTGGTGGGGGTAAAATTCAGCTACAATAGTGTTAAAAGTCAGGTACTGGTGAGGAGGCCTGGGGTGCAGTCAGCATCAAAGGTTCATCTTAAAGGTGTTGTGGTTGGAGCTCTACACTGGGAGATCTTCCACTCCAACACCAAAGTTGTTTAGTATGATGATGTAGGTTGAATGTTTTTAAAAGGGTTCAATGGGTCGTTTTTTTTTGACATACGAATACAATCCAAAAATATTTTCAGATAAACTGCAAATTGGCCAAATTGCAAATTTTGAAAAATGCTTTTCCAAACGTAGCAGCGTATGTTCATCCCTCCGCTCGCCTGCACCGGCTAATTCCATATAAACTCTATAGTTTATACATTACTGAAAATAGCTCAATTCTGTTCTGTAACGTGTTAAATTATCACTAAATGACAGTAAAATACCCCATACTGATCTCCATTCTTAAAGACCTCCTGGCTAGGCTTGGCCTTGTCTCCATTTACCATATTTTCAAGTTACGATGGGCTCATCAGAAAGCATCTCCATCATGGCCGCGCATGATTTTATTTAGACGTTTGCACAATAAAATGTCCAACAACGCAGCTCAACCCCCACAGCTTATCAGCTAGTTTAAATAGTATAGGGTGCCATTACTTTTGTGCTCAATGAATGGCAATTCTCAATAATGCATTTCCTTATAAGCGTGTGTGACTTCATCACTGCCTCTCTACCAGACACACTGGACCCACTACAGTTTACATATCGTCAGAACTGTTCTACTGAGGACGCCATTTCACATCTTCACACTACTATGAGCCACCTGGACCATAGAAATAGGAATTATACAAAGATGCTGTTTGTGGACTACAGTTCAGAATTTAACACCATAATTCCCTCCACACTCGCCTCTAAGTTGGAGGTCCTGGGACTGTATCAATCGATCTCTAACTTTCTGACAGACGGACCACAAGCAGTGGGAAAACACACTTCATTCACCCTCACCCTCAGCACTGGAGCTCCCCAGGGTTGTGTTCTGAGCCCCTTGTAGTACTCACTGTACATGTATGACTGTGTGGCCACTTCCAACTCCATCACCATCATTAAGTTTGCTGACGACACCGTTGTGGTGGGCCTGATCAACAATGACGGGACGGCCTACCTACAGGAGGTTAAAAACCTGTTGAGATGGTGCCAGGAGAACAACCTTCTCCTGAACGTCAGCAAGACTGAGTTAATCGTGTACTTCAGCACGAAGCAATAGTGGAGAGTGGACAGTTTTCGGTACCTTGTTCACGTCACACAGGACCTGTCTTGGTACTGTCACATCTACACCCTGGTGAAGAAACCCGGTAGCGTTTGTACCATCTGAGACGCTTAAGGGACTTTAAACTTCCCTCTCAGGTGCTAAAGACTTTCTATACCTGCACCATTAAAAACGTTTTGACAGTTAGCATCACTTCCTGGTTTGGGAACAGCACCATACAGGACAGACGAGCCCTCCAGAGGGTGGTGCGTTCAGCTGAACGTACCATCCACACAAAGCTCCCTAACCTGCAGGACATCTACAGCATGCGGTGCCGGACCAGAGCCAGGAAGATTATGGAGGACCTCAGCCATCCCAATAATGGACTCTTTTCTCTGTTGCGTTTGGGGAAACGCTTCCGCTCCATGAAAGCGAACACAGAGAGAATGAGGAGGAGCTTCTTCCCGCAGGATATTCGGAGTTTAAACCAGGAAACACCCAGGATCTAAAAACTGGTCCACTTTCTCCATCATCACACTTCTTCTCAGTACATATCTCACCTTTTACACCACGACACTTTAAACTCTGGACTCACACAGCACAGTGCATTTTATATTCTATACCACACCGAACCGCACACGGACACTTTATGGACAATCTAAACCACCTTAAATTGCTTGTTTACTGTTTCACTGTTTACTGCCATTAACGTTTCTTGTATATACATACAAGTATTTCATACACTTATATATCTTTATATATTCTTATATTTTATTTTATATAGTTTTTATACTTTATCAGTCTTTTTCTGTTTTTCTCCCCATCCTGTTCCCTCATGCCGGATCGTCGTAATACGCATTTCACTGCATGTCGTACCCTGCATGTATGTGTATGTGACTTTTGATTTGAAGTACCTGTGTGTGTGGGGGAGATTTCCTCATGCTTTTTATTACAGCAGGAATCTTTCCGGATCTATTCTGACATCCGGGCTTCGCTTTCAGCCTCTTTAATTTTTTGGGCTTTTTTCCTACTTTTTTACTCGCTCTGCTATGACTTGAGCTCCATTCAGAAGGCATCATGAGTGGATTGAGACACGCAGCATTTTAAGGTAACCTTGACAACCTGAAGTTGAGTTTTTGTATTTCTAATGAAATGCAATATTTTTTACATTTCTGATGTGAGAATGTTGTGTTTTTGTCCCATGGGGACCGTGTCGGTTCTCGATCCGGAAACTGGAAAAGTTGAGTGATTTCCAGGTTTTGATTAATCTGGGGAAAAAACGTCTACATTAATCCGGATATATTTTAAAATGGCGTTCTTGCCAAAAAAAATAAATAACACTTGTTGAAACGTCTGAAAGCGCTCACGTTGAATTAATAAATAAATATAAACATAAATTTCATTTTGGATTGTGTCGATCAGTACAGTGTTATAAATACCTGAAACTTGCCGTAAATTGTTTCGATATAGTTCAGACATACTTTAAACCTTGGATATAAGGGAAACAAAGTCCCAGCATGCAATGCAATGCTATAGAGCAGGGGTGTCAAACTCAGGCTCAGGTGGAATTATATTTGGCCCACAAAATTGTATCAAATGTGTATTAGAGCTGCCCACCAGTATAGAGCGCATATACCGCTAATACTACAAATCCAGAATGCTAGTGCGTTGCTGAAAAGTCTGCGTACTCAGCGCTGAATTTACCCGGAGATTTACCGACTTTGATGCCCAAAAATGCAGATTTTAACTGCTCACTAATCCGTTTGTGGTTGACGTGGAAAGCACACCAACCAACCTCCAAATGGAGCTGATTGAACTCCAGTGTAGTTACACGCTCAAGTTAAAGTACGACTCTGTGTATGCTGCACATTTTCCATGTTTCCTCCCCAACACACTGCTCCAACTCCTGTGCCCAAATTACTTAAATCCTCTCTGTGTTCACCAGCACGTATCTGTGTGTGTAACTGTTCTCTTTAATAAAGATAAACAAAATACCACTCAGGAGTCTCACTGATGAACTCCTTCACTCAATTCTCAGCTCAGCTTAGAGCCTAAACCCAGACATTGATGCACGTGCATATAAGAAGAGATGATCTGGGTTGAACCAATGTGCATCAGAGTGTAAAAACTGAGCTTGAATGAATGTTGTCTTCATGCACTTTTTCTACTCCAAGGGATGGACTGGTAATAGTTGAAAAAGTTTTTTAATTTTAATTAACTTTTAATTTTTTTTTAATTAAAGGAAATGATTATTTTTGGTTTTGTTGTTGGCCTGTGAAAACATTTGAAAGTAATTGGAAAGGCTACAGATAGAGAGAGACATAATAAGAAACGAATACCACTGATGTGTTTTATTTCAAATTTAATTTCTCATGTGTTTATAATATTAAACTTTTGTTGTTCCAGATTCAATGTTTATGCAAAACTAAAGTTTGAAATATGAAATGGTTCAAAATTACACATCTGGAGAGACGGAAAGCATGCACAATTGCAGTAAATCTTTCAATAAATATTAAATTTGGCCTGCAACTTCATCCGAATTTTTTATTTTGGCCCACTGTAAATTTGAGTTTGACACCCCTGCTATAGAGGGTAAAAAAACAACAACCCTGGTTCAAAAGCCGTCCTGGTTGTTTTAAAAAGGGGAGGAGCAGAAACACTAAAGTGCCGCTGCATCGCTTTCCTCATACACTGAGGAAAAAAATCTGTTGCCTTCACACCAGAACAGAGTCTGACTTTTCTTTGTGTACTTTCCTTTACTCTTTGATCTCTCTTTCTTTACTTTCTTTTTCTCTTGGTGGAATGCTCTTTCCTCATCCTTTCTCTATCTTCTCTCTTTGCAGCTAAAGACCTCCTGGTGCTCCCATGGAGGCGCTACGAGGAGACAGGCCAGTACATCAGAAACGGTGGAGGAGGCCGTAGAAGGACAACAACCGAGCAGCAGGACCGCTACCTCCGCCTTCGTGCAAGGAGGAACAGGAGGAGCCCTACCAGAGCCCTGCAAAATTACCTCCAGCAGGCCACAAATGTGCATGCGTCTGCTAAAACACGAAGCAAAGGTCTGAGTTAGTTCCTCATGCCTGTGTTTGACCCTGAGAAGTTTTAAAAATAGGTTTCTTTTTGATGTTCCACTAGATTTGGTGGGGGTGAAATTCAGCTACAATAGTGTTAAAAGTCAGGTACTGGTGAGGAGGCCTGGGGTGCAGTCAGCATCAAAGGTTCATCTCAGAGGTGTTGTGGTTGAAGCTCTACACTAGGAGATCTTCCAATCCAACCACAAAGTTGTTTAGTATGATGTTGTAGGTGGAATGTTTTTGAAGGAGCTCATCAGGGTTGGTTTTTTTGACATATGAATACAATCCAAAAATATTTACAGATAAAATCTAAATTGGCGATATGACCAAATTATAAAAAATTTGAAAGATTTTGCTTTTCCAAACGTAGCAGCGTATGTTCATCCCTCCGCTCGCCTGCACCGGCCAATTCCATATAAACTCTATAGTTTATACATTACTGAAAATAGCTAAATTCTGTTCTGTAACGTGTTAAATTATCACTAAATGACAGTAAACTACCCTTTACTGATCTCCATTCTTAAAGACCTGGCTAGGCTTGGCCTTGTCTCCATTCACCATATTTTCAAGTTACGATGGACTCATCAGAAAGCATCTCCATCATAGCCACGTGTGATTTATTTGGACGTCCAAGAACGCAGCTCAGCCCCCACAGCTCATCAGCTAGTTTAAATAGTATAGTGTGCCATTCCTTTTGTGCTCAATGAATGGCAATTCTCAATAGTGCATTTCCTCATACGCGTGTGTGTGTGTATGTGTGTAGGCCGAGGGAGATGACGGAGCTCCAGTAGACACCTTCTCCATGGACCCTTAGCTGGAGAGGCAGGTGACAACGATCCGTAACCTGGTGGACTCCTACATCAGCATCGTCAAGAAGACCATCAGAGACCTGATACCCAAGACCATCATGCACATCATGATCAACAGTGTGAGTGTGTGCGCGCATGTGTGTGCGGTGAAAAGACGGATTGTGCCACAACTAAACAAGCTTGCGGTCAAATTTTTATTCCATTCTTCATTATTATTATTGTAACAAAAAATATTTATTATTTCCCCTTCTAGACTAGACCTCCACTACATTTACACACACACACACACACACACACTTGTAAATATGGGCCAACAAAGAGAAATCGAGTAAACTGGAGAGTCAAGTCAAGTTTATTTAGCACTTTTCACAACAGACATTGTCTCAAAGCAGCTTTAGAGAAATCAACAGTGAAGGTGATTGGTGTGTATTTATCCCTGATAAGCAGTCGTGGTGACTGTGGCAAGGAAAAACTCTATTAGATGTAATGAGGAAGAAACCTTGAGAGGAACCAGATTTAAAAGGGGAACCCATCCTCATTTGGGTGACATCAAGAGTGTGATCATAAATCTTTCAACAATACAGAACACTGGAGAGTGAGAACTAACATGAGCACTGGAGTATAAGATTATAAGTAATGCTCCTTCTACAGTCTTATACAGTCTATATGGTTAAAAACTAGAAGCTACTCAACATATGTGATCATCGCAGATCCAGCATCAGCTTCTCAATGCCAAACCTTTAAACACACCAGGAGGTCCAATGTCAAAACTCCACACATGTAGTGGGCTCCTATTGGCACTGGTACGTCTTTAGATGGTTCTGGATGTTTGCGAGTTCGGCATCTACTTCTTCAAAGGTCCATAATCTTCATGAGGTGGGAGGTGACTGGAGCTGGTCAAACCTCAGGATGCCTCCGGATGGGAAGAGAAAAAGAAGCAGTGGAGAGAAATTAGCGTAGCTGCTGTTCATGATATTAACAGCACAAGTTGATAATGTGATGTGATCAGATGTTCTGGAGCACAAGGTTATGATATGTGATCTGTGTTATGTGTAGGCTTTGCTAAAAAGATATGTTTTTAATCTGCACTTAAACTGGGAGAGTGTGTCTGAGCCCCGAACACTGTCAGGAAGACTATTCCAGAGTTTAGGAGCTAAATGTGAAAATGCTCTACCACCTTTAGTGGACTTTGCTATTCTAGGAACTACTAGAAGTCCAGAGTGTTGAGATCTCAGGGAGCGTGACGGATTGTAGTGTGTTAAAAGACTGGGTAGATACATGGGAGCCAAACCATTTAGTGGTTTATAAGTGAGAAGTAGTAGTTTGTAGTCTATTCCAAACTTAACAGGAAGCCAGTGTAGGGACGATAAGATTGGGGTTATATGGTCATATTTTCTTGACCCTGTGAGAACTCTTGCTGCTGCATTCTGAACTAACTGAAGCTTGCTCAGAAGGCTGTTTTTGTAACTTGGTTCATATGAAGTTGCTCTAAAATAACTCCCAGGTCTTTTACCGTTGAATTAGTGGTTACAGAACATCCGTCTAAATGCAGGTTGAGATGCTGGAGCTTCTGTATACTGTTTTTTGGGCCGATGAGCAAAATCTCCGTCTTATCAGAATTTAATAGTAGAAAGTTATGTCATTTAATCTCTTATTTCTTTAACACACTCAGTTATCAGAGCTAATTGAGCTGTATTGCCTGGTTTAGATGAGATATATAGCTGGGTATCATCAGCATAACAATGGAAGCCTCCAATAATATTTCCTAGGGGAAGCATGTATATTGTGAAAAGAACTAAAACTGAACCCTGTGAAGAGCCTAAAAAGGTGGAGGTGCACGCTGGAGAGAAGAGGAATGAAAGTCAGTAGGAGTAAGACAGAGTACATGTGTGTAAATGAGAGGGAGTGCAGTGGAGGTGTGCAGATGCAGAAAGAAGAGGTGGAGGAGTTCAGGTACCTGGGGTCAACATTGCAAAGTGATGGAGAGTGTGTTAGAGAAGTAAAGAAAAGAGTGCAGGCAGGGTGGAGTGGGTGGAGAAGAGTGATAGCAGGAGTGATTTGTGATAGAAGAGTATCTGTGAGAGTAAAAGGGAAAGTTTATAGGACTGTGGTGAGACCTGAGATGTTGTATGGATTAGAGACAGTGGCATTGAGTAAAAGACAGCAGGTGGAGCTGGAGGTAGCAGAGCTGAAGATGTTGAGGTTTTTGTTGGAAGTGACGATGATGGACAGGATTAGAAATGGGCTTATTAGAGGGACAGCACATGTAGGACGTTTTGGAGACAAGGTGAGGAAGGAGAGATTAAGGTGGTTTGGACATGTTCAGGAGGGACATGGGGTATATCAGTAGGAGAATGCTGAGGATGGAGCCGCTAGGATGGACGAAAAAGAGGCAGATGTATGGGGAAGGAGGATCCGGTCTGGTGACCCCTAATGGGAGCAGCTGAAAAAAGAACAAACTCACATAAAACACTTTTGAACATGAATAAAATCAAACACTTTATTTCAGAGAACTGAACATCATATTAGGACACAATTAATCAATCACATCACATGCTACAGCGTCCACAATTCGACTACCATCCACTTTAAATATCATTAATCATCGCACTAAAATAACTTCAATAAGGATTCCCCTGCCACGCCCCCCTCATGCTGGTGACACCGCTGGTTCTGGTACCTGACTCGGTCTCCGAAGGATTACTCGTTGGATTATTCGTCCCGAGCGGATATCCTTTCTTTCAATGACTCTTGCGTTGTGTGTATTTTGAGTTAGAATAAAGGCCTGATTGAGTTCCACGTCATCACCCTGACAAGTTATAACATTATACAACATTATTTATGCATATTAAACAAAGATGATTTTTATATTTGCCTTTTAATCCGCTTCGAGAACACCAGCGATCTGCAAAGCGCGTGCTCTCTGTGTAATTACTGCATCTCACCTCTGTGACGTCATGCACAGTGCCCGTAATATAATAAAATATCACTTTAATAACACATGAGTGTGTGTGTGTGAGAGAGAGGACTTGGTTCACGCTGTACCTGGGTTTAGGGGAGGTGTTCCTGAGCACATATTAAGGGGAATTAAGCATGTATGCTTTTAAGGATGGTGTTCTTGGTCTTTCTTCTGGTTTAATACAGTCAGATTTGTTGCAGGTGCTGTGAAATAGAAAACATACTTTCAGAACAAGCTTTGATAGTTTTTATGATCAATCAATCAATCAATTAAAAAGTCAACCAATAAACCATTTAATTAATCACTATCTAAGTAAACATATTGAGAGACGAGAAGTTCAGAACATGTGAGACGAGGTGAGACGAGGTGAGATGAGGTGAGACGAGGTGAGACGAGGTGAGCTGTAAGGAATTTATTCTAAAGGATTTTACAGTCTGTCCTGCATGCAGTCCAAATATTCCAATGAGTTTTAATGTCCTCATACATCTTTATTGCATATTTTCTTTCCTGCATTATTTATTCATTTATATATTACATTCATTATTTGAGTAATCTTTTACAGGCGCGCTAGAAGGACTAACACGCAGAATACCTTCACCCACAACAGTGGATTCTGTCATTAAGCCATTGGGTGGGCACCTTACAATGAGTTCAGTGAGTTGTTTATAGAATGAAATGTGTTGGACACGCCGATTCTTTAGTAAAGCTCCACAAATAGAAACATCTAATTTACATACTGATGTGTGTGTGTGTGTGTGTGTGTGTGTGTGTGTGTGTCAGCTGTAGTCGATGTCCTACATTCCGCAGATGTTCGGTGTGATTAGGAAGAGAGTCAGAGCTCCAAACAAGTACTCCTCCGGTTTTAGCTCATAAATCCGTTTCTCCACCATCAGCCGAGTGTGGAATAGCAGGAACTACACACACACACACACACAAACACACACACACATTCTCATTGCTTTACATTTCCTTACAATTGTTTTAATAAGTACTGTTGCAAATGCAGTGAAAGTGCAGTAGTAATGGTGTAACACACACACACACACACACTCGGATGGATTGAGGATGAACTCACCCGAGTGAAAAAGACGACCCCGATAGCAGTGTACAGCATGGACAGCCACTCAATCTAAACAAGGAAACACTGTTAGTGTGTGTTACAGTGATTGTTATACCTTGTTTGTGTGTGTGTGTAACAGGCACTATGGTAATATGCATGCTCTGTGTGTGCCTCTCTCTCACACACACACACACACACACACACACACACACACACTCGGATGGATTGAGGATGAACTCACCCGAGTGAAAAAGACGACCCCGATAGCAGTGTACAGCATGGACAGCCACTCAATCTAAACAAGGAACAAGGAAACACTGTTAGTGTGTGTTACAGTGATTGTTATACCTTGTTTGTGTGTGTGTGTGTGTAACAGGCACTATGGTAATATGCATGCTCTGTGTGTGCCTCTCTCTCACACACACACACACACACACACACACACACACACACAGAGAGCATTTTTGTGTTACTTGGTGTATATTGTATTAAGGCAAATAGTTACTTGTGTGTGTGTGTGTGTGTGTGTGTTGCGATGAGTGTTAGTACTTACATACTGAAAGGAGAGGACGATGGCTGTGGTGATGCCTGTTATTAAAAGCACAATGCACAGAATACAGAACAAACCAGGACGGGAGGTGAAGTCCACCTAAACACACACACACACACACACACACACACAGAGTTGTGCAGTCTGTCAGTTTCACAAACGGTGTATCCTGAACAGATGCAGTACTGAACTCACACTGACAGGAAGTAATGATGATGATACTCCAACACATGTTGGGGATGAGGGTTGGGGTGTGTGTGGGGGGGTTGTGCTACATGTTTATGATATTGGGGTATAATGGGGGGCAGACTCAGGGGTCACAGGGTGATTCAGGGGTTCAGTGTCAGGAACAGTCTGGGTGGGTTTTTACCAGCAGGAAATGAATGTTTGAAGAGGGACAGGTGGCCATTGTAAGGTAAGAAAACTTTCATTCGATAAGAACAAAGGTGTGTGTTCAGAGCCCCTGTCTGGTCTTTACCTTGGTCTGGAAGCTGAACACTGTAATGGCCACACACACCACCACCATCATTACCAGAAACAAGAACACGGTCTTCGTCTCAAAAACACTAAAAGCAAAGAAACAGGAGGGTGAGGTTTAATACACGTTACACTGCTAATTAACACCAGCATCAAATTCAGTTGTGTTTTACACACACAAACACACACACACTTTAATGTAGTGAAAGTGTAAGAGGACTGTAATAGTACAGTAAGAATACGGTGAAAGTGCTGTAAGAAAACTAATAGAACAGTAAGAGAAGAGAAAGAATACTGTAGGAGTGCTGTATACAGGGAGGAAGACAGCAGGAGGATGGTATGAGTAAAAAAAGTACAGTATTTCTGTACTCCTATAGTACACATACAGTACTCACAGTACTACTGTAGTACTCATACAGTACTCCTATAGTATACATACAGTACTCACAGTACTCCTATAGTACTCATACAGTATTCACACAGTATGCCGATAGTTCACATACAGTACTCACAGTACTCATACAGTACTAATACAGTATTCTTACAGGATTCACACAATACTCCTATAGTATAAATAGTGTAAGAGTACTTTATAAATACTGCAAGAGTACTGTATAAATACTATAAACACTGTGAGTACTTTAAAGCTTTGGGGTGCAGGATGTAATAAAATCTCAGTGTGTATTTCACCAAACTTCACATATAAAAGTGTGAACACCGGCGT
Organism: Silurus asotus; assembly: GCA_024362625.1. NCBI lineage: Eukaryota > Metazoa > Chordata > Actinopteri > Siluriformes > Siluridae > Silurus > Silurus asotus. The sequence goes on from MU551639.1 coordinate 1,768,096, forward strand.
AACCCAACCACATTTTACACCACATTTATCTGATCAGCTGAGATGTGTTTGGTCTTTGCGGTTTCCTTCTTGTGTTTCAGCTGTGATTCAATTTATTTCAGTGTTATTTTTATAGAGTTTAACAATAGACACTTCCAAAAGCAGCTTTACAGAAATCATTATCTTCTCCTTTCGGCTGCTCCCATTAGGAGTCTCCACAGCGGACCATCCGTCTCCATACCCCCCTGTCCTCTACATCTGCCTCCAACTACCTGCATGTCTTCCCCTCACCACATCCATAAACCTCCTCCTTGATCTTCCTCTTTTCCACCTTCCTGGTAGTTCTATCTTCAGCATTCTCCTACTGATATACCCCATGTCCCTCCTCTGCACATGTCCAAACCATCTCAATCTCACCTCCGTCACCTTGTCTTTAAAACGTCCTACATGTGCTGTACCTCTAATAAACTCATTTCTAATCCTGTCCATCGTCGTCACTCCCAACGCAAACCTCAACATCTTCAGCTCTGCTACCTCCAGCTCCACCTGCTGTCTTTTACTCAATGCCACTGTCTCTAATCCATACAACATCTCAGATCTCACCACAGTCTTTTAAACTTTCCCTTTCACTCTCACAGATACTCTTTTATCACAAATCACTCATGCTATCACTCTTCTCCACCCACTCCACCCTGCCTGCACTCTTTTCTTCACTTCTCTAACAAACTCTCCATTATTTTGCACTGTTAACTCCAGGTACCTGAACTCCTTTACCTTCTTCACCTCTTCTCCCTGCAACCGCACCCCTCCAGTGCCCTCCCTTTTATTCACACACATTTACTCTGTCTTACTCCTACTGACATTCATTCTCCTTCTCTCCAGCATGTACCTTCACCTCTCCAGGCTCTTCTCCACCTGCTCCCTACTCTCACCACAAATCACAATATCATACGCAGACATCATAGTCCACGGAGACTCCTGTCTGACCTCGTCCACCAACCTGTCCATCACCACTGCAAACAGGAAAGGGCTCAAAACCGATCCTTGATGCAGTCCATCCTCCACCTTGAACCAGTCTGTTGTTCCTACGGCACACTTCACTGTCTGACTGTCTGGCCCCTGTCTGACCTCTTCCCTTAACCTTACACTACAGTCTTCATCCTTCAGTGTCCACCATCTTATTCTTCTTTCAGTCCTCACTCTCCTCCTCTTCTTCTTCACCTCCAAAACCCTCCTACAGACCACCATCCAATGCTGTCTAGCTACACTGTCTCCGGCCAACACCTTAACAGTCTCCAATCTCCTTCAGGTTGCATCTCCTACATAGAACATAGTCCAACTGTGTGCACCTTCTTTCACTCTTATACGTCACCCTCTGATCCTCCTTCTTCTTAAAATACATGTTCAACACAAATCTACCACTATCTCCCCTTCCCCATTCCTCTCCTTACGACCATACCTACCCATCACCTCTGTTCCCTTCACCTACATGACCATTAGTCTGCCATAATCACCAATCTTTCATTCCTAGGTTCACCTTCTACCACTTCATCTAGCTCACTCCAGAATTTTTCTTTCTCCTCCATCTCACAGCCCAGTCGTGGATCATAAGCACTGATGACATTTATCATCACTCTATCCATCACTTTTCCAGCTTTACGATCATCACTCTATCAGAAACTCTTTTCACATCCACTACATTCTTATCGCTTCAGAATCACCCCTACACCATTTCTCTTTCCATCCACACCATGATAGAACAGTTTAAAAAGCAGCTTTACAGAAATAAAGATTATAAAATACACATTTATGTTACAATTCAGACTCTGGTGAGAGGGCGTGGCCTAGAGTTTGAAGGTGGAGCTGTATAGTGTACTGATTTTGTGTGTGTGTGTGTGTGTGTGTAACCTTGACAATGATCCAAAACATAAGGACATGGTGAGAGTCTGTGGGAGAGAGAAGTGAAATTAACCATCTACATTTCATCCTCTACACTCGTTTATCAGCGAAAATGAGAACAATGCAGAGAAATGTTTTGGCTGAAACATTGTGACATTCTGACGCCCTGCAGGCTGAATTCTGGTGTCGTTTATACACTTACATATGCGATCAGGAGAATCAGGTCCACAGAAAATGGTCTCCTGTGATAGAAAGAAGAGTAGAAACACAGTTACACTGAGTGTTTTAGTGCACACATTACTGAACACAGCAGATTACAGGATCTACTCACCTTATACATTCAGTGAAAGCCAAACTGCCAGAAATGCTGAAAAAAACCATGCTGTGGAGAAAAACACCACCTTCATCATCATCATCATCATGTTTTATTTTGTGTCTGTAATTAACATGGATAAATTACCAGAACTTACCCAGACATCGCGTAAACAAAAGGATTTTCGATGATGAAGAGACGCAATGGATCACTGTAGGACATAAACACACGTGTTATGTGTGTGTGTGTGCGTATGTGTGTGTGTTTATTCTGTAAATGAATGACACTCACAAAAACGTGAACACCGCTACGATTGAGGTTGTCACTAACAGCTGCAACGCCAGAATCAGAAAAACCTGCAACACGACGACAAACAGCATCTTATAGAATAATGTACACGCTGTGGACAAAAGGATTGGGACATCCGACTTTTCCAGACGTATGAACAACTTCTCCAAACTGTTCCCACAAAGTCTGAGCTACACAACTGTATGGGACTTTTTTTTCTTCTTCACTTGAACCAGGAGACCCAAAACCTGTTCCAGCATGACAATATTCCTGTGCACAAAGCAGCTTCATGAAGATCTGCTTCACATGGGTTGGAGTGGAAGATCTCCTGCTACAGAGCGCCAACCGTATTGAACACCTTTGGGATGAATGTAAACACTGACTGCAGCCCAGGACTCTTTAAATGATCACAAATTTCCACAGAATCTAGTGAAACATCTTCCCAGAAGAGTGGAGGTTATTATTAGAACAGGAAATGGAGACTAAATGGAATGTTCCAAACAATTCACATAGCAATCCTATGGTCAGATGTCCACATACTTTTGGCTCTATAGTGTACCTGAAAACATTCTAAATCTTTATTAGAACATTTCCTCAGTACAAAATCACACGTCTCACCTTTCTGATGAACGCATGCCGAATACTTTTATTTTCCCAAATTGCACTGGGGTCGGAGTCCTCAATATCTCCTGAGGACAAAAACACAGTGCAGATGTGTATGTGAGTGTGTGGGGTTATTGAGTGTGTGTGGGTGTGGGTGTGTGTGTGTGTGAGGACTGTGTTGATGCTGTACCTGGGTTAAGGGGAGGTGTTCCTGAGCACATATCGAGGGGTATAAGCGTGAATGTTTCTGGGGGTGGAACTCCTGCTCCTGCTCCTGCTTCAGCTCCAGTCAACTCAGGTGTGGTGAAGGTGTGAGGGGAGGAAGGAGAACTGCTCCTCTGATGTTGAGACTTTTTATTAGATGGAGGGAGTTTACACTTAAACATGATGGTGATGCTGTGAAATAGAAAACATACTTTCAGAACAAGTTAAGCTTTTATGATCAATCAATCAATCAATAAATAAATAAATAGGTCAACCAATAAACCATTTAATTAATGACTATCTAAGTAAAAATATTAAGACAAGAGAAGTTGAGACGAGGTGAGACTAGGTGACGAGGTGAGATGAGGTGAGACGAGGTGAGACGAGGTGAGATGAGGTGAGCTGTAAGGAATTTATTCTGAAGGATTTTAAAGTCTGTCCTGCATGCAGTCCAAATATTCCAATGAGTTTTAGTTTTTTACAATGAGTTTTAATTACAGAGAAAAAGCATCATTCTTTATGTTCTCCTTAGAAATGTTACATTTTCATGAGTTTCTTGTAAAAGTTTGGCTAATTTTACTGAAAATCAAATGTCGATTTAACGCCTCCCTCAGATTTCATAATTCTAATAAATTGTGTAATATATTGGGAAGAATTTTATTCTGTTATCATTCACTTTCATTACAAAATAAATAAATGAATAAATAATCCAGGAGAGAAAATATGCAATAAAGATGTATGAGGACATTAATTTTATATTGAGTAATAAAATAAGTGTTTAAAATAGTGTTTGATCTGCACAATGATAAAGACGTAAGAGGTAATAAATAAATAAAAAGTCTTAATATTTCATCTGCCTTTGGGGATTTCTGCATAAACCCCGCCCCTTTGTGAAGTCCAACCTACTCGCGGTATAAGCCCCTCCCACTTTTCTCCCGCTGCGCGCACGTTGGTCACTAGGCAACATGGACGAGCGCGCGCACAGAGTGAAAGTTAGAGGAGTAAAATCTGATGAATGCAGGAAGAAGCTCCTTCATTTATTACAGCATTTTAATTGATGATTTGTTTTCCGTTTGACCAATTTCACCACGAACTCCCCAAATAAAATGCTTTAAAGCTGATAAATATGTGCTTTGAGATGTTTTTTCTCTTCATTAGCAGAATGTTCACATGTTTAAGAGTCATTACAGCTGCATCAAAGAATGTTGGAGATGTTTGAAAGAGTTTTGTTGTGTGGGTAAAATGTGCGCACCTTCTATTATCTCAAACAGCGCAGACTGAGAGCTGTGTAGTGATGATGCAGTCTAATAGCCTTTTTATTAATCACACATACTGTGACGTCTTTAGTGGGCGGAGCTTAAGTGCAGACACGAACAGATCCCTGATGACGTCACTAACGACTGCTATGAAGTTTTGTTCTTTTTTTTTTAAAACAATGGCTGATAAAATCTGATTTAATCAGACTGTGTAAAGTCTCTCAGTGTCCAGGAGCGTAAATGTTCTTCGGAACGAGACCAGTACACTCGCTCCAGCTCCAGTTGAGTGGCCTGATATCTACACCTATCTGATAGAGTCAAGTTCAGTTAAGGTCAATCTATGAATATTTCTGTACAGTCAATTAAACACCTGCATCTTTTTAACAACAGCATCTTTACTTGTCCATTTAATAACAGATTTCACTGTTTTCCATCATAAGATCAGATGTTTGACACTGTGCTTTCAGAAACTTTAAACCTGTATGCTGTATCTCCATTACTGAACCCCGATTCAGTTTCATAAGGACCAGTAATAAATGATCTTCCAGCATGAGACGTTCACTTCTGCATACTGTCTTTTATATTTACATTCACCATCTGAAGATGACTGAAGTTACACCAGTGAGAAACAGAAAGTGTTGCAGCATCACACTCTTTTAGCTCTGCCCTTCACCCGCGCACCGCTGGTACAGTGACCATCTGTGAGCAGCAGTATGTTTCATGCCGAGGAAGAGCACCACAGATTATTATTTGCTTTGAGAATATTGATGGAGAAGTATAGAGAAGGTCAGAAGAAGTTGCATTGTGTGTTTGTGGATTTAGAGAAAGCGTACGACAGGGTGGAGAGAGGAGTTGTAGTATTGTATGAGGAAGTCAGGTGTGTCAGAGAAGTATGTGAGGGTGGTGCAGGACATGTATGAGGACAGTGTGAAGGCAGTAAAGTGTTTGCAGCAGCATTGAGTAAAAGACAGCAGGTGGAGCTGGAGGTAGCAGAGCTGAAGATGTTGAGATGTTCGTTGGCAGTGACGACAATGGACAGGATTAGAAATGAGTTTATTGGAAGGACAGCGCATGTAGGACGTTTTCGAGACAAGGTGAGGGAGGTGTGATTGAGATGGTTTGGACATGTGCAAAGGAGGGACATGGGGTATATCAGTAGGAGAATGCTGAGGATGGAGACACCAGGAAGAAGGAAAAGAGGAAGACCAAGGAGGAGGTTTATGGATGTGGTGAGGGATCATGTAGGTAGTTGGGGTGAAAGAGGCAGATGTAGAGGACAGGGGGGTATGGAGACGGATGATCTGGTCTGGTGACCCCTGAAGGGAGCAGCCAAAAAAAGAAGAACAAACTCACATAAAACACTTTTGAACTACTGAACCACTTTTGAACCATTATTGCTCCACTACCTGCCCAACAGTTCTGGGTTTCCTTTGTTGTGTTTTTTGTTTTATGATGCACCAAATGGTAAAGGTCTAGACTCCAGACGGGTCAGTTCAGCACCCAGACTCTTCTTCTACGAAATCATCTTATTGAAATAGATGCAGTCTGCAGTTAACATTGTGTCGCTCAAATATACAAGACCTTTCCTAAAAAAGAGGTTTCTTTATTTCTGAGAGACTGTGATGTGTGTGATGATGACGATGATGTATCCCTGTGTTTGTGTGTGTTGGTGTGGAGGTATCTGCAGGAGTACGCTGCTCTGGGAACAGGAGGAGGAGTCTATCACTTCAGAGATCAGATCCTCTCCTGTTCTCCGCAGCACTTTTTCCTTTGGAGGACATGCTGCGATTCCAGAAGTAGCACGGAGACGCTCAGAGCTTCATCATTCTCGCTACCACAGTATTCCCTTGCCTCTCTCTCTTTCTCTCTCTCTCTCTCTCTCACACAAACACACACACACACACACACTCTCTCTCTCTCTCTCTCTCTCACACACACACACACACACACACACACACACACACACACACACACACAAACATACATGCTATAATACTCCATAGAAAACTCCATAGGAAAGTCAGAAACTAAGCTTTCTATCCACAGCTCTATTTCATGGTATTCATGGCGCCACCTAGTGGTCAACAGTAAAAACAGCAAATGTAACCTCTTCCAAACAGGGGGCGCTACTAACCTTTAAAAATGCATGCATTAATAATGTCATGGTGAAGCAATTAAAAAATGTCGTTATAATGAGTCAACAGGGAAAAAGCCACTAACAGCAAATGAGGATGAAAATAATTCAAGCTGATGCTGCAAAAAAACTAATCATGCAGAAAAGTCAGTTTTTCTCTAATCTTTGACACATCCAGGCCTGTGATAAATGGTCAAAATAAATCCAGTCTTTCACTTTTTATATCAAATTTCAGTTATTTTGTGTATTTTTCCCATATCTGTGACGTCACCAATTACACTGGCAATTAAAAATTAAAAATCCTGGATTTTAGTAGTTTTCATTAGAACTGAGGTTGAATAACAAATTTAAGTAAAAAAAGTTGAAAAGTGTGTGTGATTTGTGGAGTGTGTTTTCTGTTCATATTTGTTTAGTTTTTATACTTTTATTCCACGTGCCCCCTTCAATTTAGTCTCCTAGCATCAAATACATTAACATTATTATTATTATTAATTATTATTATTATTATTTATTATTATTATTATTATTATTATTATTATTATTATTCAAAGTTGATATTGCTCAAAAAGATGTCTGGTTCGCCCCTCCCCCACTTTTAGCAGGAACTGTTATCATTAAAAATGAGGAGCATTTCAGCTGGGAGTCGTAACATTTGGGCAGCGTGGGGCAGGGTGGGGCAGCGTGGGGCAGGGTGGGGTGAACCTGCATACTGTCTTTTATATTTACATTCACCATTCACCATTTATGGTCACAACTCGTAAGACTCATAAACTTGTAAGTCTTTGTCAATTTTTAAATGGCAAAGCAGTCACTGTAATGCAAATGATAATGCAAGATTTGTAATTGTGTTTGTATTATAACACAATACATGCGTCTACACAGGGAAAACACAATTACAGATCCAAATACAATTTACAGTTCCTTTTAAAAATGTCCTGAAATATCCTTCATAACTAGACGTGTTATAGTAGTTCATTCTTCTTTCTTTCTTTCTTTCTTTCTTTCTTTCTTTCTTTCTTTCTTTCTTTCTTTTCTAATTATCTTCTCTTTTCTCTTCCATTTTCTTTCTTGCTTTTTTTCTGTTTAAAGCTTCTATCATGGATAATTAACTATCTGAAATCCAAGTGATGGACCTGGAACGACCTGAAACCGGACAAGTAAACGAGTGAATGTGTCACATCTCAGAGTAATCTAAAGGAAGTTTTTCCTTTCTACAGTCGCCACGGCTGCTCATCAGGGATAAATGCGCACCATTCACCTTGCCTGTTGATTTCTGTAAAGCTGCTTTGAGACAATGTCTGTTGTGAAAAGTTCTATATAAATAGACTTGACTTGACTTAATGAACTTGATGGTTATGTTTTCCCTGTTGAGTTGGGCATTGGGCTTGGTGTCAGTTTAAGAAGGAAAAGCTTTACTTCATAACTTTTACTGCTGTCTGATATGAACTGTTGTATGAGACGTGTCCTTTCTTTCAACTCTTACAGAAGAAGTGTGGAGTTTTGTTGATGATATTCTGTCAGTTCTGTGAGATATTTTCTTACTATGGAATAAAAGGTAATGAAAGATCTAAAAAGTCCAGTGGTTCATATGAAGCCATGTTATTTGTTGTACAGTAAAAGTTTAACTTAATTCATGGATTGAAGTAAAAATTTCAAGTATCAGTACTTTTTCCTTTTCTCACATCTTTTTCTCCCTTTCTCACATTTATTCATTTAGTTCGATTATTGTTTTCTTTTTTCTAAAGTGGTGCTCCTGATATTCTTCATCAACTACTTCCACTGGAACACGGAAATGTCCACCTCAGTGTACCACACATTTTCTGCCTTCTTCTTCGTTACTCCCATGGCCGGAGCCATCGTAGCTGACTTATTGTTGGGGAAGTTCTAGTAAGTTACAATCACAGTTTTGTGTCAGTATAAGAGTAACAATAAATCAATCAGAAAGTCACATTTAACTTGATAAGTGTTAAACTCAGATGTTTATCTGCTCTATTCACAGCACCATCATTACTTTGATGATCTGCTTGTTCATGGGTCATGTGCTACTGCTTCTGGGTGCATTTCCACATATAGGGGGCAGCAGTGTACACATGTGAGGATGTAGTTTGTGTGCATTCAGTAATAATTGAGTTCTCCGTTACCACGTGTGAGCGGTGCCTTTAGCATGTTTCCCTATTGTGTTTTATTGCAGTGGTCTGTCCATACTTGGCCTCGGCCTTATTACTGTGGGGACTGGAGCAATCAAGCCTTGTTTAACAGCGTTTGGTGGCGACCAATTTGAGGAAGAGCATGTGAGATACTCATGACATGTTTTCACTACGCTCACAACCCATTTGTTAGTTCGGTGGTCTGGTATCATTCTTCTTTCCCAAATCATACTGCTTTAGATAATGTAGTGCTGCATCTTTGTGTTTCTCAGCAGAAGGAGAGAAAACGCTACTTGGTATTAATCTTTGTGTCAGTCAAACTTTCCAGTTTGTGTTCGACCTTCATCACACCATTTATCAGAGGTTAGTCCTATAATTCTGCAGATTTCTGTTGTGTAAAAACCACACTACTGGTTTTCACTCATAATGTGCAGTTACATCCTGAACTACCTAAATGCAGGTTTTATCTTTACCATACAGAATATGTTCATTGTTTTGTAGGTGACTGCTACGCACTGGCATTTGGAGTTGATGCAGCATTGATGGTCTTAGGTTTGGGTACGTTTATTTCAGGTTCAGACAAAATTCAAAACACTGTCTGCTAGCTGCACAGAGTCGTCACTCAGGATCCATCATATTGAGACTGTGTCTGTCCCCTGAGCGAAACCAAAATGTAGAAATTCTCAGAAAGTCTGTTTTAGTAACCTGATTAACATTAAATTAAATAGGACTGAAAGCACAGCCAGCACCTCTGATCTAAATATAGGATTGCTAAATATTAGATCTCTCATGTCAAAAAGCACTGACTACAAACAAAATTATTACCGACCAGGAGTTGAATGTAATGTGTTTGACAGAAACGTGGATTAAACCGAATGAGTATTTAGCATTAAATGAAGCGAGTCCTCCTGGGTATAGTTCCATACACCAACCCTGTCTAAATGCCAGAGGAGGCGGAGTCACAGCTATTTATAATAATAATCTAAGCGTCACACCAAAGACTAAACACAAAAGTAAAACATTTGAAGTTCTTTACACCAACATAAAATATTCAGTGTCCAAAAGCAGGTCCAGTCAATTCCACTAATTATTATTTATAGACCTCCAGGGCCCTACTCTGATTTTCTCGTAGAATTTGCAGATATTATCACAAATTTAGCTTCTTCTTTAGACAAAGCATTAATTATTGGTGACTTTAATATTAATTTTGATACTCAGGAAAACTCCTTAAGAGCAGCATTTGTGTCCATTCTAGATTCAGTTGGAATTAATCAGAATGAAATAGGACCCACTCATAGTGGTGACACATTCCTTGATTTGTTATTAACATTTGGATTAAAAATAAAAAACGTAGTCATAATTAAACAGTCTGAAGCAATCTCAGACCATTATCTCATCTCTTTTAAAATCTGCCTCAGTCATTGCATTTCTACCTCACCACGTTACCGTGTTAAGCGTACTTTCATGTCAGCTACAGCAGCGCGTTTTATCCATAATCTTCCAGAAATTATGATATTAGACAGATCTCCGTCTGACTCCGCAGAGCTCGACTGGGCTACTGAATACCTTTAATCAATGTTACGTTACACTCTAGATGATGGAGCTCCCCTTAAGACCAAAATGATCAGGGAGAAAAAATTAGCACTGTGGTATAATGATCATACGTGCACCTTAAAACAGACCACTCGAAAATAAGAACGTAAATGGCATCAAACAAAATTAACAGTATTTTAAATAGCATTAAAGAAGAGCCTCAAAATATAGAAAATCTCTTGTGCTGCAAGATCAGCATATTTTTCCTCCCTCATAGAAAATACCCAGGCCTAATCCTAGATTTTTATTCAACACGGTAGCAAAATTAACAGGGAATAAAAACACTGCACTCACATGCAGACAATCAATAGGTAGTAATGATTTCATAAACTTTTATAATAATAAAGTTGAAAACATCAGGCAAGAAATCCAGACGGTTAGCAGATATGCGTAAACAGATAACCCCAGAGGTAATTGAACCGGTTTTAAAGATAAACTCTTCCATTAGCACTGGTTATGTACCTAAATCCTTCAAACTGGCAGTTATCCACCCCCTTATTAAGAAACCTGACCTTGACCCATGTCAGTTGTCCAACTACAGACCAATATCAAATCTCCCTTTTGGCTCAGGTCTTATTTGACTGATCTCTATCAGTTTATTGATGTAAATGGTGAGTTCTCCACACTCTACGACGGGCATCATCAAATGGCGGACCGCGGTCCGGGTCCGGACCGAGTGACGAGTCTGCCCGGACCCGTTAAAATCTTTGATATTAATAAAAATATAAATCATTTGTTCATGCGCAGCTAATCTAGTAATTACGACAGGAGCGTCATCAATAGCCAAGACAAACAAATCGATTGTTTACCTTTCAGCAACAGCGAGTGTGAGAGAGAGATAAAGAGGAGATGAGAGAAAATGGCTTGCTCAAAAATGAGAAAAGTAGATGCTAAAAAACGAACTTTTAAAGATGAATGGACGTACAAATACATGTTTATTCTGCCTGCAGCCAGTTCTAAACCTTTGTGTCTCATATGCTGTGAAAATGTGGCGTTAATAAAAAGGCAACGTTAAGCGTCACTATGAGACCAAACACGGGTCGTTGGAGGAAATGTACCCGCAGAAGTCTGCAGTGAGGGCAAGTAAAATGATCGAATTGAAAGCACAGTATGACGGGTCTACTCGTGTCATCACGCATGCATTTACAGGGCAGTATCGTGCAAATGAGTGTTCGTTAAAAATCGCGTGAATTTTGGCGCAACACAAGGAAGCATTCAGCGATGTGACAGTTGTAAAGGAGTGCTTCAATGCGGCTGCAGAAACTTTACTTGACGGTAAACGAAAAGAAAGGAGAGATGAAAAAGGGAGCTGCTCAAAGTTCTGCACTTTTCTTTTATTCAGTAAATTCTGCCCTGTTCTATTTTACTTGAAATGTAGGCATTCGCCTAAGTTTCCTGTGTTATTTTATTAAAAATGTAGTTCATGTTTTAAAAAGGTGGCAAATGTCTTTTGTTTATTTTTTTTCTTGAAGATTAAAAGCACTTTCATTTTATTCAAAAGATTCTGAATGTTTTACATTACTTGAAATAGGCCCTAAGTTCAGGCTGCTCAAAGCTGTGTTTGCACTTTATTTTATTCAGAATAATTTCAATGTCTGTTACTTGACATGTAGTAAAGACAACTACAGTATTGTTTTCCATTCGAGTGCCATACAAGTTCAGACTTTTCGGTATGTTAAAAGCATAATACTTTGAAAACACTTGAAATTTAACAATAAATTATATAGAAATGTATGTGCGTTATTGATTTTATTAACATGAGGGTACACTATTTTAAGTAACAACATAAGATCCGGACCATTGCTGGGAGAAAATTTTAGTACCTGGACCTCTTTGAATTTTAATTGAATACCCCTGCTCTACGAGGTAAAGTTTGGTGTTCCTCAAGGATCTGTCTTAGGCCCACTGCTTTTTATATATGCTGCCTCTTGGTGAAATCATTTATAAACATGGGATTCGCTTCCATTGCTATGCTGATGACACACAGCTGTATATTTCAGCAAAGCCAGATGAGGGAGATCAGCTCAACAATGTTGAGAAGTGTGTGAAGGACATTAGACAGTGGATGCTTAATAACTTTCTTCTGCCCAACTCAGAAATGACGGAAGTACTTTTACAAGGACCACATGCAGCTAGAAGTAAACTTTTCAATTATGTAGCATCTCTAGATGGTGTTTCCTTTTCAGCGTGTACGGCAGTCAAAGACCTTGGTGTGATTATTGACCCGAGTCTTTCCTCTGAGTCTCACGTGAATATCACCAGGACCGTCTTCTTTCACCTTAGAAATATTGCTAAAATTAGAAATATGATGTCATTACAGGATGCAAAAAAAACTAGTTTATGCTTTTGTAACATCTAGATTAGACTACTGTAACACTTTACTGTCTGGGTGTTGGAGTAAGTGGAGAAATAAGCTTCAGTTAGTTCAGAATGCAGCAGCAAGAGCAAGCATCCTCACTAGATCCAGAAAATATGAGCACATCACCCCTGTTTTAATCATCTACACTGCTCCTAATTACAACTCACACTGATTATAAAATACTACTACTGATGTATAAAGCACTTAACGGTCTCGCACCGCAGTATCTGAGTGAACTTCTGTACCAGTATGATCCTCCACGCCTACTTAGATTAAAAGATGCAGGCTATTTGTTGGTTCCTCAAATAATGAAGACTACAGCAGGGGGCAGATCTTTTTCTTAAAAACCCCACAGTTATGGAACAACCTTCCAATCAGTGTTTGGGACACAGACACACTCCCAGTGTTCAAGTCAAGGTTGAAAACACATTTATTTAGTCAAAACATTGATCAGTAGATTTTTTCTTAAATAAAGGCTCAGATCTGGTGGGAACATGGATATAGAGTGTTTGGAGAACTGGGATATTTGTATGCTGTCGTCCCCTCACATTCACACTTTTACTCAGGTTTGTTGACTGTGGTGTGGTGGGTCGTCTCTTATCCCAGAGATCCCTCATGTCTGTGTTCCCTTCTGGTTCTCCCTTGTAGTTATGCTGCCATAGCGAGTCTTGCCGGAGTCCAAACTGCACAGTGACATTAACTTTCATACACCAATAAAGAAACGTAATAATCCATATCCTTCTCTTCCTGTCACCCTCTTCTCTCTCTCTCTCTCTCTCTCTCTCTCTCTCTCTCTCTCTCGGTAGAGTTAAACATGCTCCTGAGGCTCCAGTGACTGCCCCTCTCCCCTCCGTGGATCTTCCCACTTTGTCCAGGCCTGTCCTGGATAGTGTTCTCTGACTGGAGGCCACTTTGTGCAGCTTGGGACGGTTTCTCATCAACGCCTTGGGTGGTTCCATGAAATTCCAGAGTAAGAATGGGAGCTTTGAGGATGGATTTGCCTGTAGTTAATGTCAAAAGTCTGCTACATAGACTCAGGACTACAGTTTGGTTCTGATCATCATCACTGTACCCCGCAACATCGTATATCTGCTACAAATGGACATTCCGTGCAACCCAGATGAGGATGGGTTCCCTCTTGAGTCTGGTTCCTCTCAAGGTTTCATCCTTATGCCATCTCAGGGAGTTTTTTCCTCACCACAATCGCCACCAGCTCGCTCATCAGGGACAAACTTACACTTATAAAGAACATCTAATTTCTTATCACCACATTATCTGTGTAAAGCTGCTTTGAGACAATGTTTATTGTTAAAAGCACTATGTAAATAAAACTAAATTAAATTGAAAACAGTAAAATCTGTTATTAAATGGACAAGTAAGTGTAACAGGATAAATATTACTTCTAGGGTTCTTAAAGTAAATTGTGCATTAAGGGGATCGCACTTCCTCTTGGTGCCACAGGTGGCGCTATTATGCCACTGAGCCCAACAGTCAGAGCAGAGTGATGGAGACCGGCTTGGGTGAGTTTTTTCTGCTGTAGTTCCGTGCTAAAAGTTAATTAATATCATTTCGTGTGACATGTCAGACAGTATTTGAAAAGTATTAAACACTTTAGACGTTGTATATTTTGTTGAGTGTGTTTTATGTTCATATTTGTGTAGTTTTTATACTTTTATTTCTGATTTGAAATTTTCCACTTGCACCATTTTCCTGCACTAACAGAGTAAAATGTATTTCGGAATAGGTGGCGCTATAGAACGATTGTCCCCTTCAATTTATCTCCTAGCATCTTATACATTTTAACATTATTATTATTATTATTATTATTATCATTATTATTAGCATTATTTAAAGTTGATATTGCTTAAAAGATGTCTGGTGCGCCCCTCCCCCACTTTTATCAGGATCTGTTATCATTTAAAATGAGCAGCGTTTGTGCAGGTTGTGGCGGGGGGGGGGATTATTCATAATCTATAACTCACTATACCATATTTTTTTGAGAAATATCAACTTTGAATAATGTACAGTAAAGTGTCCTCAAAGTGTCTTCTTTTTAAAGATAGTTTTAAATTGTGTATGTAGTCCACTACTTTTTTTAAAATATATTTTTGATAAGGTTTCTGCTCAGTGGATGTTCAGCTCCCAACAGGAGACTGTTTTGTGATGTTTTATAAAATATTGTTATAAGTAGACTTTTTAAAGTGCTCTACTGTACCTTATGGAATACTGAGACTTCTGCAAAGTGAGGTTCTTCAATCTGTCTATCTTTTACTCCCTCACCTCCACTGTGTCTCAGCTCCTCACCTTTGTCTAGATATGGTTCCACTTGTTGTGTTTTGTTAAAATATCCAAAATGCAATGGCATTACAGGAGTGGAAACGATATCCAAAAAAGATCTAAAAGCTCTTGGCTCTACATCTCGTCTATGATTGCTACACAACTTATATATGGTCACTCGTCTAATATTCTCCGAATGTCCTTCACAATCGAGACTCTACCCAACAAATCAAACTTCTTCTGTAGAGTAAAGACACGCACTCTCACATATATGTCTTTGTATAAATTCTCTCTCCAAAAATGTATTTAGGGTAAAGGGTAAAATTAGTTTGTATTAATTTATTCCCCACAGTATGTTCTCTTCGTTTCATAGCATTTCTTTTTTTCTGCACTGCTTCCAGTACGTGTATGTAGATGTCCAATCAGATTTCAGCCTCTATGTGCTGCCATGTGAATCTAATCTGCCCAGGGCCTTCAGAATCAGTAGTGCTGGCCGATGGACCTTCAACGTAGTGTATATTAGCAACGGGTCTGTTTCTCCTTACAGGGCAGCTAGCTGGAGCAGAAATGTGTCAGCATTTTCCCGTCCTCTGATTGGTTGATTGGCAGAGGGAAACTGTTATAGCCACGTGTAGATCTGCACACATTAATGCAGGGGTCACCAACATTTCTGACACCGAGAGCTACTTCTTTAGTACCGACTAATGTAAAGGGCTACCAGTTTGATACACAATTCTGAAATAACAAATTTGCTCAATTTACCTTTAGTTACATGTTAATTATTAATAATAAATGATATTCATCATCAGGGGCTCAAACTCAAAGCACACTTTAGGTCTCGGGCCGAACAGGATAAACATTTATTAAACACACTAAAACAATGTTTTTTACACATAAATATCAATAATAATAACAAAGGAATAAATCAAATTAGACTTAAAATATTTTGCTGTCAAAATGATACAAGTTAGAAATATGAACATGCTGCGCCCCCCCCCGAACAAATCAATAAAAATGGTGCTTTTAAGTAAACGTTAAAATAACAACAAATCAAAACAATCAGATTTCTTTGCTCTTATGCCATTTTATAAAAAATAATCTTTAAACTTTAAATAAAGTAAAATATTTTGCTCTCCATAAAAATATCTCCAGTCAAACACCAGACGTCTCACAGCTTCATCATGCAGCTCTTTAGAAACTCTTCCTCAGTAAATAACCTGCTGATGTGACTCTGATTTCTCCTCTGTTTTCACACCAGCTTCACTTTGTGATTTTGCTCTGGTGAAAAACATCTGCTGAAATGTCAGATTCTTCTTTAACTCTTCTACTTTCTGGATCTTCTGCTCTGCATTCAGGTTATTCAGCTTCTCCTGATGTTTTGTCTCGTAGTTCTTAGATTCATTTCCTTAATTACAGCCACATTCGAACCACAGATAGGAAACACGTGTTTACCGGCAGTGTCAGTAAACATCTACTCAGAATCACATTGGTTTTGAAAGGCTCTGTTTTCAGAATCAACTTTTCTCTTCACCACTGTGAGGCGCTGTTTCACAATAACTTTACAATAGAGTTAAATACATTAACGGAAGCTCGACTTGATTGACGCTGGAATGTTCTCAGGTACTCTAGAGTTCAGTAAGACAGCTGAAGCGCTGCATTATGGGATCTGTCAGCGCTTCATATCGCCGGGAGATTAATAACAAAAATAATAGATCTACAAAAATCATCTCGCGGGCCGGATATAATTGTACGCCGGGCCGGATTTGACACTGAGTTTGACACCCCTGATCTATGTGAAGACACTGATCATGTTAATGATTTCTCACAATAATTATCAACAATTATTTAACAAGGTATGAAACAGCTATTTTTAGAAAAGGCTCACAAGTGACTCATGTGGCCCTTGAGGGCGACCTGGTGCCGCCGGGCACCACGTTGGTGACCCCTGCATTAATGCATCCGAGTCTGACTACGATGGCTGACGGAGGAAAAGAAATTGATTTGGTCACGGACATAATTAAAAAGTCCATTTTGAAGAAAAGCTAGACATGGTGAGGAGGTCCAACCCCGAAGCTAGCTAGCTTGTCTCAGTCTGGGAAAGGGTTTATTCACCACTTCCAGACCAGTAAATACGAGCGGTACCACTGGATTACAGCCTCTGGGGGGCGCTGCACATTATGAGTCTGCATCTCTTGTGATTAGGTTTATTTTATTTATATTTTTATGTTTTTGTCATGTTATTAGACAAATATTGTTTCTAGATTATACTTGTCTACTGTAAAAGTACTACTTGTTATACTTATACATTTATCATCACCCCTACAACTTCCAGCTTCATGTTCATCACCCTATCAGAAACTCTCTTCACCTCCACTACACTTTTACTGTACTCTTCCTTCAGAATCCCCCCTACACCAGTTCTCTTTTCATCCACACCATGATAAAACAGTTTAAACCCACCTCCAATGTTCCTGCTCTTACTCCCTTTCCACTTGGTCTCCTGAACACACAGCATATCTACCTTTCTCCTCTCCATCATATCAGCTCTCTCTCTTCCCCTTTACCAGTCATAGTGAGGTGAACCCAATTTCACAGACCGCCTCCATTGTTCAAATCAATCTCCAAAATCGTCTATTACTGGCATTTCCCCTGTTGGCTGTCAACTGTGAGTGACGTCGATTTCAAATACAGACACGCCCAATAATATAGTCCCACCCCTGACAATTGATTGATAGATTTCCGTGCAAAGCTTCAAAAATGCACCTGCTAATCGAATTGTGATTCCATGTGAGTTTTGGCAGCTACACACGCGATGCAGAAAACATGAAAAAGCAGACGTGGTAATTAATATTGATATTTAAATATTACATGGTCGTAACTCGTAAGACTCATGAACTTGTAAGCAGTCACTGTAATGCAAATGCAAATGATAATGCAAGATTTGTAATTGTGTTTGTATTATAACACAATACATGCGTCTACACAGGGAAAACACAATTACAGATCCAAATACAATTTACAGTTCCTTTTAAAAATGTCCTGAAAATTCCTTCATAACTAGACGTGTTATAGTAGTTCATTCTTCTTTCTTTCTTTCTTTCTTTCTTTCTTTCTTTCTTTCTTTCTTTCTTTCTTTCTGTTTCTTTCTGTTTCTTTCTTTCTTTCTGTTTCTTTCTTTCTTTCTTTCTTTCTGTTTCTTTCTTTCTTTCTTTCTTTCTTTCTTTCTTTCTTTCTTTCTTTCTTTCTTTCTTTCTTTCTTTCTTTGCTTTTTCAAAGCTATTATCATGGATAACGACCTGCTTGAAAAACAACAACCTGAAACCGGAGAGACGCCACCGGTAAGATATTACATTAATCTCTGTGTAACTGTTACATCTCAGAATGTTTCCAAGTAAACGAGTGAATGTGTCACATTTCAGAGTAATGAATCACCTGAAACCAAAGTGGATACCCAGGAAGGTTCTTCACCCGGAGAGACGCCACCGGTAAGATATTACATTAATCTCTGTGTAACTGTTACATCTCAGAATGTTTCCAAGTAAACGAGTGAATGTGTCACATTTCAGAGTAATGAATCACCTGAAACCAAAGTGGATACCCAGGAAGGTTCTTCCCCCGGAGAGACGCCACCGGTAAGATATTACATTAATCACTGTGTAACTGTTACATCTCAGAATGTTTCCAAGTAAACGAGTGAATGTGTCACATTTCAGAGTAATGAACCATCTGATATCATAACGGTTACCCGGGAAGATCTTCGACCCGGAGAGATGCCACCGGTAAGATATTACATTAATCACTGTGTAACTGTTACGTCTCAGAATGTTTCCACTGGGAGTTTAAGTTAATAAAAAACTAAACAGCCACATTTTCCTGACTGCAACAAGTAAACGAGTGAATGTGTCACATCTCAGAGTGATGAACTTGATGGTTATGTTTTCCCTGTTGAGTTAGGCATTGGGCTTGGTGTCAGTTTATGAAGAAAAAGCTTTACTTCATAACTCTTACTGCTGTCTGATATGAACTGTTGTATGAGACGTGTCCTCTTCTCTTACAGAAGAAGTGTGGAGTTTGGTTCATGATTTTCTGTCATTTCTTTGAGAGATTTGCATTCAATGGAATAAAAGGTAATGAAAGAGCTCAAATATCCAGTGGTTTATACGAAGCCATGTTATTTGTTGGACAGTAACAAGTAAGTTTAACTTAATGTATCTGTACTTTTTCCTTTTTCTCACGTCTATTCATTTGGTTCTCTGATAATGTCCACTGTTAAAAATCACTATACAAAAAATATAATAGAAAATGTAAAAGTAAAATGAAAGTGAAGTAATTAATACTTTTCCCCTTTTTCCAGCAATAATATTTAGAGTAGCATTTATTTGTCACATTTACAGTACAGTGAAATTCTTTTCTTCACATACTGTATCCCAACTTGTTCAGAGCACAGGGTCAGCCATCATATTATCACCCCTGGAGCACAGAGGGTTAAGGGCCTTGCTCAAGGGCCCAAGAGTGGCTGTTTGGCAATACCAGGGCTTGGAGCCACAGCCTTCCCATGAGTAACTCAGAGCCTTCACCACTGAGCAACATCTTTCCAGTAATATCTAAGCAGTTTGTTTGAACTTTTACTTAAATACAAGAATGTGTCCACCACTTCAACCGCCACTTTATCCAGCGCAGTATTTCAAGTTCAAATTTATTTTTATAGTGCTTTTTTACAATGGAAATTCCCTCAAAGCAACTTTACAGAACTTAAGAATTAATGACAATGATGTGTGTTTTTTCCCTGATGAGCAGGAAAAACTTCCTTAGATGGTTTGAGGAAGAAACCTTGAGAGGAACCAGACTCAATAGGGGAACCCACTCTCATCCTCGTTTCACATTTATGTTGTGCACATTCCATCAAATATTTTGGGCAAATTTAACATTGTTGTTTTCTTTTTTTATAAAGTGGTGCTCCTACTGTTCTTTATAAATTACTTCCACTGGAACTCAAATATGTCCATCTCAGTGTACCACACATTTTCTGCCTTCTTCTTCGTTACTCCCATGGCCGGAGCCATCATAGCTGACTTATGCTTGGGGAAGTTCTAGTAAGTTAAAATCACAGTTTTGTGTCTGTATAAGAGTAACAATAAATCAATCAGAAAGTCACATTTAACTTGATAAGTGTTAAACTCAGATGTTTATCTGCTCTATTCACAGCACCATTATTACTTTGATGATCTGCTTGCTTATGGGTCATGTGCTACTGCTTCTGGGTGCATTTCCACATATAGGGGGCAGCAGTGTACACATGTGAGGATTTAGTTTGTGTGCATTCAGTAATAATTAAGTTCTCTGTTACCACGTGTGAGCGGTGCCTTTAGCATGTTTCCCTATTGTGTTTTATTGCAGTGGTCTGTCCATACTTGGCCTCATCCTCATCACTGTGGGGACTGGAGTCAAGTCGTGTTTAACAGCGTTTGTTGGCGACCAATTTGAGGAAGAGCATGTGAGATACTCATGACATGTTTTCACTACGCTCACAACCCATTTGTTAGTTCGGTGGTCTGGTATCATTCTTCTTTCCCAAATCATACTGCTTTAGTTAATGTAGTGCTGCATCTTTGTGTTTCTCAGCAGAAGAAGAGAAAACGCTACTTGGTATTAATCTTTGTGTTTGGGAAACTTGGAAGTTTGTGTTCGTCCTTCACCACACCATTTATCAGAGGTTAGTCCTATAATGCTGCAGATTTCTGTCGCCTTAAAAAACACACTATTGGTTTTCACTCATAATGTGCAGTTACATCCTGAACTACCTAAATGCAGGTTTTATCTTTACCATACAGAATACGTTCAGTGTTTTGGAGGTGACTGCTACGCACTGGCGTTTGGAGTTGCTGCCGCATTGATGGTCGTAGCTTTGGGTACGTTTATTTCAGGTTCAGACAAAACTCAAAAGAGTTCATTACTTATGAAGGATTTGCTATTGCATGTAGTTTCTGACAGAAAGGCACTGAGGTGGATAAACAGGTCAACACAAGAATCACATTGTTAAAGCTTGTTTTAGCAGTCTGTTAAATGTAGTAAAGCATATACAGTATGTAGCTTTGATATAGGGGTTAATGACTGTCACTTTTCTAATGCTGAGTGTCTGCTGTGTGCCTAGGGATTTTCATTGGTGGCACTAAATTATATATAAGGTTACCACAAGAAGGAAATGATTTAAAGAACATCTGCAAGTGTACTGGGGTAAGAAATTTCTTTCACACAACAATGTAGCAGATTGATAGTGACATTTTGAGACAGACAGACAGACAGACAGACAGACAGACAGACAGATAGAAGAATAAATCATCCCAATGGGGAATGTACAGAATGGCTATACAAGTCAAGGTAATGACTATTGTGTTAATCAGACTGCCATAATCAGATGTCTTAAAAGCAAAAGGACAAGCCCAGGACGGAATCACTGGCTAGAATGGGCTGAGGAAGAATATCCAGTATGGATATTTATAGAACTCTTTATAGATTCTACTGTTCAATCTAAATATACAGTGTTGTAACTATTTTGTGTGTCATGTGCCAACAGAGAGATTCCAATCAGAAGGTAAAACAACTGTGCTGGATATTTTTTCTCTTCATCCCACTACCCATGTTCTGGGCCGTCTTTGAACAGAAGGTAGAAGATAATCATCTTACAAACAAACATCCTGCTTGTTTATTTACTTTATTTCCAAACTTTTCTTTCCAAACTGGTTTATAGTTTACTTATCTAATGCTTTTAAGTGATAATGAAAAAGAAAAAGATGCACAGAATATGTCTTAATTTAAAACGAGGAATCACAGTGGAGCTGATCTGCAAAGGTCTTGTTTTGCATCAGGGATCATGGTGGACTCTGCAGGCCTCTCAGATGAACAGGCATTTAGTAAGTTGTCTTTCCTTTCATTAAATATGTTTTCTAAGAAAGTCAGTAGGAGTAAGACGGAGAGGATGTTGAGGTTTTCGTTGGGAGTGATGACGATGGACAGGGTTAGAAATGAGTTTATTAGAGGGACAGCACATGTAGGACGTTTTAGAGACAAGGTGAGGGAGGTGAGATTGAGATGATTTGACAACCTATAGAGGTATTGATAGTGATCTAATTCATCTAGACATAAGAGGGAAATACTAAAGTTACAGCTTCTCACTGTCGATCCAATTATCAACTAATAAGCTCAATTTTAATATTTCCATAAACATTTGTGACATTTTGTTCATTATTTGGATTTTGACTTTGGGGAATGGACTTTCAAGTCAGACTTTCAGGCAACTACACTGCGCACAAAGCTTTATTTAAAATTTTGCTTAAAATTGTTAGGTGAGTTGTAGTTCTATCCATTATAATTTTTATTATTAATATTATTCTTTTTTAATGTTTTTACAGCGTGAAGGCATTGTATTAAATCCTGAATACATGCAGGTATCCATATGCACAAATCTTTCTTTGGTTTCGAGCACTTAAAGCATAGCGATATGATGATGTTATTAAGAAACATCAAAGTTTAAACAACACATTAATTCTTGACTGTTTTATCTGCCATATTTTTTGTATGATTTTCTGATTATAATGGCAATTGAGATCCATTCATGTATTGTTTTTTTCTTCCCTGTTGTTAAGCTACTGAATCCTATATTGGTTCTGCTCTTCATTTTTATTCTCGAGATGGGAAAAAAATGCTGCCCCTGCCGTTGTCCGATCACGTAAGTAAAAACTATATAATCATGTGAAATTTTTAGTCCCAATACAATTTTAACAGCATTCAAAGGACACTTAAACACGTGTTTTGTTTTCTTTTATCGTCTACTAAATTGAAAAACAGCATCAGTGTCAGTGATTAAGTGCAGCATCCATTCTATGGTTCTTGCACAGCAAAACGCACGTTCTTGATCTTCGCATGCATGAGATTATTTATTTAATGTAATCACTGTTTGCTATTTCGTGTTATTTGTTTTCGTACTTTTTGGTAATTTCCCCCACACATTTCTTGTCATTTAACATGGTGGTATTATAAGTTTAAAATGCAATCTAGCAGGACACAAGGTCTAAATTCTTTCTTCTCTGTATTGTTTGTTGCTGTGTGTATGGATTCTGCTGGCTGTGAAACAAATTGCCCCTCGGAGATAATAAAGTTGACCTAAACCTAAACCGAAGTTTTGCAGTGCCTCAGTTTTAAAAACTGTAAAATTAATAATAAAACGTTATACTTGGTGCATCTCTCTCCTGTGCTCAGGCCTCTTCGGAAGCTGTTTATTGGATTTATATTTGCTGTTTTGGCTTCTATCGCTGCAGCTGTAGTGGAAATCCTTGTCATTGTACGTTGTCAGACACACTTTACTTATATCACTGTGTTACATATTTTTATGTGTGTCGTACAACTTGTCAGTACTGAATGTGTTGTATTTTCTGCGAAAGAAATCAGTTATGGAACCGGCACATGACAAGGAATGTCTGCTACAAGTCCTTAACCTTGTAAAAGGAGAGCCCGTGTCTGTAGAGTTGACAGGACACAACATTTTTCCTGACCGATTCCAGTCATTTAAGGTGAGTACAACAGGAACATTAATTTCATCACGCATGCATTCTTAAATCAAAACAAATCAATTTTTATTTGTCACATACACAAAAATACAGAGTACGACATGCAGTGAAGTGCTTTATACGGCATGAGGGAATAGAATGGGGGAAAAAAATAAAACAAGAATAAAGAATTCAGATAAATATATAGAATATAAACTTTGTAAGATATAAAATATATAGATATTAAAGTGCAATGTGTGCGGTGTGGTGTGGTATAAAGTGCACTGTGTGCGGTGTGGTGTGGTATAAAGTGCACTGTGTGCGGTGTGGTGTGGTATAAAGTGCACTGTGTGCGGTGTGCGGTGTGGTGTGGTATAAAGTGCACTGTGTGCGGTGTGGTGTGGTATAAAGTGCACTGTGTGCGGTGTGGTGTGGTATAAAGTGCACTGTGTGCGGTGTGGGGTGGTATAAAGTGCACTGTGTGCGGTGTGGTGTGGTATAAAGTGCACTGTGTGCGGTGTGGTGTGGTATAAAGTGCACTGTGCTTTTTGAATCCACAGTTAAAGTGAAAGTCCAGAGATTAAAGTGTCGTAGTGCGAAAAGAAAAATATTTGCAGAAAAGTGTGATGATGGAGAGAGTGGACCAGTTTTTAGATCCTGGGTGTTTCCTGGTTTAAACTCCAAATGTCCTGCGGGAAGAAGGTCCTCCTCATTCTCTCTGTGTTCGCTTTCAGGGAGCGGAAACGTTTCCCTGAACGCAACAGAGAAAAGAGTCCATTATTGGGATGGCTGAGGTCCTCCATAATCTTCCTGGCTCTGGTCCGGCACCGCATGTTGTAGATGTCCTGCAGGTCAGGGAGCTCTGTGCGGATGGTACGTTAAGCTAAACGCACCACCCTCTGGAGGGCTCGTCTGTCCTGCATGGTGCTGTTCCCAAACCAGGAAATGATGCTACCCGTCAGACTGCTTTTAATGGTGTGTAAAAAGTCTTTAGCACCTAAAAGGGAAGTTTAAAGTCCCTTATGCGTCTCAGATGGCACAGACACTGCCAGGCTTCTTCACCAGGGTGTTGATGTGACAGTACCAAGACAGCTCCTGTGTGATGTAAACGCCTAGGTACCAGAAACTGTCCACTCTCTCCACTGGAGTCCCGTTGATGTTTAGCGGTTGGTATGACCGCTCCTGCTTCGTGCTGAGGTCCACTATCAACTCCTTAGTCTTGCTGACGTTCAGGAGAAGGTTGTTCTCCTGGCACCATTTCTCCAGGTTTTTAACCTCCTGTAGGTAGGCCGTCTCATCATTGTTGGAAATCAGGCCCAGCACAACAGTGTCATCAGCAAACCTGAGCTCCAGTGCTGAGGGTGAGGGTGAATGAAGTGTGTTTTCCCACCCCTAAGGCTTGTGGTCTGTCTGTCAGGAAGTTAGAGATCCATTGACACAGCGGCTGGCTGAGACCCAGGACCTCCAACTTAGAGGTGAGTGTGGAGAGAATTATGGTGTTAAATGCTGAAGTGTAGTCCACAAACAGCATCTTTGTATGATTCCTATTTCTGTAGTCCAGGTGGTTCATAGTAGTGTGGAGGAGATGTGCAATGGCGTCCTCAGTAGAACGGTTCTGACGGTACGATAACTGTAGAGGATCCAGTGTGTCTGGTAGTGATGCAGTGATAAAGTCTCTGACCAGTCTTTTGGAGTTCTTCATCACTACTGAGATCAGGTCTACAGGATGATAGTCGTTAAGGCAGGCGGGCTGAGGTTTCTTCAGGACAGAAACAATGGTGGACTGTTTTAAACATGAGGGGACAACAGTCTGTTCCAGTGAGAGGTTTAATATCTCAGTGAACACCGGTGCTAGCTGGTCAGCGCAGGCTTTCAAAACCTGACCTGTGATGCGATCTGGTCCTGCTGCCTTCCTGTTATTCACTCTCTTGAATGCCCTCCTCACTTCATGCTCCGAGATGGTGAACGTGTTTACCTCTCCGGCTTTCTCGGCCTGCACACTGGTTGTGCCTCTAGCGCCGCTAGCATGGTTAGCTGCAGCCTTGAAACGAGCGTAAAAGATGTTTAGCTCGTCTGCCAGAGAAGCGTCCACATTCCCCATTCTTGAAGATGGTATTCTGTAGTCGGTGATTGTTCTTAGTCCCTGCCATGTTGGAACTCTGACTCTAGTCTCTCCTGTAGCACCGCTTTGCATCCTTCACCACTCTGCGAACCCTGCAGAGTGGCCACCGATTGTTCAATCCAGCGTGCGACCTCCCTCTGAACCGGAGCTTCCTGTTTCAGTCTTTGTTTGTAAACAGGCACGAGGAAGATGGCGGCATGGTCTGATTTCCCAAATAGTGGACATGATTGTGCTTTGTAGCTGTTCTTGAATGGTGTGTAACAGTGGTCCAGTGTCCTTTCGCCCCTGGTGGGGCAGGTGATGTGCTGGTAAAAGTTCGGGAGTGCGCGCTTGAAGTTGGCACTGTTGAAATCTCCTACTACAATGAGCGCAACCTCCCGATGCAGTGTTTGTTGAAGTGTTATTGTCTTGTGTAAGTCCCATACTGCAGTGTCCGTGTCCGCTTGAGGTGGAATATAAACGGCACTGACTATGACCGAGCTGAATTCCTGAGGTAGATAAAAGAGCCGATATTTGATTTTCAGTAGTTCCAGATTTAGTGTGCGAAAGCGTGGAAGAGGAACAATGCTCGAACTGTCGCACCAGTGGTTGTTTACCATCAGACACATTCCACCTCCTCTTGACTTCCCCGACTCCAGTGTTCTGTCTATGCGGTAAAGCGAGAAAAACTCGACCGGCTGGATGGCGTGGTCCGGTACCGCTGGGGTCAGCCATGTCTCGATGAAGCAGAGAAGGTTGCAGTCCTGAATGTCCCTCTGGAATTTGACCCTTGCCCTGAGGTTGTCAAGCTTGTTCTCCAGTGACTAGACAGTGGCTTACAGGATACTAGGTAAGGGAGCGCGGTGTGCGCATGCCTTCAGCCTGTTCCTGATGCCGGCTCGTTTCCCTCACGGACGCCGGTACGAGTCGTGTCCTTTGTTCTTCCTCAGGATCTCGCTCTGCCAGCATAGGTCCGGGTTTAAAAATGGTGAAGCGAAAGGTGAGTGGATTGTACACCAATAAATATGAGTGGCTCTGTCATATCTAATGATGTCCATCTTGTGTAGATGGAACTGTAACCACTTAAATAAAAGTATAAAACAAACAAAAAAAGAGAAAACGTAGCCGGAGAAGTCGTGACGGCAGGCGACCTCACCGGCGCCATCTTGGAGCTAGTACTATCTGTCTGTCTATCTGACTGTCAATAAAATGTTTTAGATTAATTGTAAAATGCATTTTAGTAAAAACTAAAGCAAATAATTACATTTTTGTTGTCAGGATCCGGTGAAATACACTCGACTTCCACTCGGCGATGCCCATCGAGTCTTGCCAGTCAGTGTCTCTCAATCTGGAGTGACTCACCAGTGCAAACTTAATGCCAGTGAGAGCACTGCTTATAGCCTGATCTTGTTCGGAAAGGACAGTGTTATTAAATGTAAACTGGTGAGTTTAAAAGTTTCCTCAAATTCTTTGACAAATAAGAACACGTTTAACCTTCCTCTTGTCTTAGGGTCAGCACCGACCCGTTTTTAGGTTTAAGTGCACAGAAGTACCACATAGATTTTTTTATTGCATCAATTTTTTATTTAAACAGTTTTTATTTTGACAAACAAAAAACAAATCTCTTTAACTAAATTATAAAATTCTCTGATTAAAATGATGACCTTTGTGTTGTTAGGGTCGGTTTTGACCCATTTATAATATAACATTTTAAAACAATAATAAGTACCAAAACTGAAATCATAGACACACTGTCAGCTCACTGACACAGTCAGCCAACAGCTCACTGACAGCCAGCTCCTCTCCTATCCCTGTAAGCTTTACTTAGGGGCTTCTCTCTTTGCCTGGTTCTCACCTTCCCAGAACAAACAAAACAAACAAACAAAAATGGACATGTCCAGACATGTAAAAAAACAATTCAGTTTAGAGTTAGTGACTTGCAGAGTGCATATCTCCAGTTTGCAGCATGCAAAAAAATGAGAAGATTTACAACAAGCCAAGCTCTCGAAAACAGACACAGAGCAGCATCGCGATACCGATGAGCAGGTTTCTGAACAGGAAAAAAAGGGAAATTATCAACCAGAAGACACAGACACATCTGATAAATCTGATGAGGAGGTCACCGGTGCTAAAGCTGCTTCCACTCATTCTGAAACATTAAAATCCAAAAGTGGTAACATCTGATGGAGCTCAGTACCTCCTGAATTACATGGCAGGGTAACTGCTGCAAATGTCCTCAAAATGACCCCTGGGATCACTAGGTTTGCGGTGATGAGAGTAAGTGACATAAAGACATGTTTTGATCTAAAAAAAAAAAAAAAAAAAAAAAAAACGCTTAAAAAAAAAAAAACAGCTATGCATGGAATCTACAGATTTACACAGGCAAACCTGTGAGTGGCATTCCTGAGAAAAAACAAGGAAAATGTGTAGTCTTCAATATGACTACTGGACTAAGGGGTCACAATATGTGGGCAATTTTTTTTTTACCAGCTATGACCTTGGACAAGAACTTCTCAGGAGGAAACTTACCATGGTGGGCACAATAAAAAACAATAAACCTAAGCTGCCCACTGAAATTTAGCAGGTAAAGGACAGGGCTCCACTTTCTTCAAAATTTGCTTTTACAGACAACACCACCGTTGTTTTATATTGTCCCAAAAAAAAAGAAAAAATTAAATGGGGTACTTATGTCCACTTTTCACAAAGATACAGCTGTGTCATCAGGAAGTGAGAAAAAGCCCATACTTATCCTGGACTATAATAAAAACAACGGAGGAGTGGACAACCTGGGTAAGTAGACTGCCACCTACACATGCCAGCGAATGACCAGGAGATGGCCAATGGTTGTGTTTTATAACATCCTAGATGTTTCTGCATGCAATGCATTTGTGTTGTGGACCCACATCCACCTAGGGTGGAACTCAACCAAAAAAAACAACCGAAGAATGTTTCTTGATGAGCTAGGAAGTTCCATAGTCAAGACACACATTGAGAGAAGCTGAGACCCACCCTTGGTCAGACAGCTGCAGAGTTCACCTAGCACTCTATCCATACCATCAGCAACTCAAAGAGCATCAGCACCAGCATCCTCCTCAGCCAGCCCTGCCTCAACATTAACCAGCACAGCAACAGCCACAACCCCACTGAGGCCACCTGATTCTAAAAGAAAGAGGAGTCAGGTCTGCCCTAGCAATAAGGACAGAAAGACAAACATATTGTGCTTCTACTGGAAAAAATATCTCTGCAAATTTTTGCCACACATGCATCTAAACACACACATGTACATGTATGTTTTTGCAAACAAAGACATTTTTTGGAACTGGTACTTGATTTCTATTGGTTTGATTTGCTTGATTGGTTGTTGTTTGTTTGACTGCAAATCTATATAATTTTATTATTACTAGTTATTTTTTAAAGGCTCTATTTAAAAACAAAACCAAAACAACTTTTTTGCTTTTTTTCGGAGTAAAAATATATGGGTCAAAATTAACCCGAACACCATAGATGTTACTATAGTTAATAATATTGAAATAATTTTTTTCTTTTTTCTTTGGAGATGTGTTCTAATACCGCTCAGTAATAGTCAGGCAACATAACAATCTTTTATTTATTAATATAATTCTCTTGAGGTTCATTTTACCCTTTTTATTATTAAAACGAGAGGAAGGAAGGTTAAACTAAAGAAAATATTTCACGGTTATAGGAATATATTAGGTTCTGATAGTAGTGATACAGTGTAGTGATCTTACATTGTTACTTGTTTGTGTCACTGAAATGAAGGAGGAGGACCATATCATTAAATCGGAGAATAGAGAAGCCTTCATCAGGTACAGTAAAAGTTTGGTAAATCACAATGCAATGTTTGTTCCCATTAAAGAATTTGACCTGTGTCGCAATGGCATTGGAAATGCTTCTGCGTTGTCCATGCTCTGAATCATGTGTGTAATCTGTCCAATGGAAAGTGTGGCATCACCTGCCGG
This sequence comes from Silurus asotus, assembly GCA_024362625.1. Taxonomy (NCBI): domain Eukaryota; kingdom Metazoa; phylum Chordata; class Actinopteri; order Siluriformes; family Siluridae; genus Silurus; species Silurus asotus. The sequence continues at coordinate 1,797,772 of MU551639.1, forward strand.
ATCATGAGACTGGATCCTTGCAGCTGTGCCCCCTCAGGGGCTATAGCCACAGCCTCCTCAACTCTGGGCAGGGGTATATTATTGCACCCCCTGCTTGAGAGAGTAGATCCGTCATCAGAGGAATCTCCCAGGGAGGGTACTCGAGGAGGGCTACCACTAGGAGGAGACGGACTCCATCCCAGGAAACTCTCTCCCGGAAGCATCATGACGGGGGAAAGGCGTACAGGCATATCCTTGGCCACCCCTGAGCCATTAAGCAGAAGCCCTTGTCCAGAGCAACGTACAAAAGTGCTTTAAATACACACAGAGCGCTTTCTGAACAAACAGAAGCTGGCTTCACTCCATGTGCTTTTTATATCTTCCTGGTCGTGACATCATTCCGCCGGTGATGCCGCGCTTTCCATTAGACAGATCACACACATGATTCAGAGCGTGGACAACGCAGAAGCATTCCCAAAGCGTTTGCGACGCAGCGTCTCGTTCCCTTAGGGAACTAGGGTTACGTACGTAACCTAGAGACGTTTCCAGTTCATCTTCATGAGAATGATCAAAGATTGCACTATGTAACTTACTTTGTTGTTTACAATTAACTATGACTGTGTTGGGTTTTTTCAGATTCATTAATTCCCATGCAAAGAATATCACCATTACTTTAGAAAGTACAAATCTCTTTGCAGTAGGCAATCATGGAATTTCTGAAACTGCAAAAGTTAAAGGAGGAAAGTAAGTAGTTTATCCTACCAGTCGTTTTACTTAGTTACAATCATGCAGTATCTAGTAATCCATTATTTCTCCTTGTGTTCAACACCTTCTTTTTATGGACTATTTATAGACTTTCATATCACACTGATCAAGGTTTCGACTGATGATGCCTGACACATCTCTGACACGTTTTCTTAAATCCCTGCAGATATGTGGAAGTGACCATCAGCATAGAAGCGGCAACACATTATGTTGAACTGGGGCTTCTAGACTTTGGTGCCACATATACATTTATTATTGACAGGGTAAAAATATCGTACTCTTAATGTGGTTAATGTTTAGTGTAGAGTTTTTACGAGATATTAAAAAAACAGTATTCAGTTTAAAATTGAAATGATGGATCATGTTTCTTAAACATGATTGTATGTATTGTATTTTGTATGTGATGATAAGGGAAGAGGTCACCAGGCTAAAGCTTCAGCAGTTGCTTTTTCTTTGTGCAGGATGCAGAAAAAGTAGTACTGCATAAGATGGAGGAGGTTCATGCCAGCAGAAGACACGTTGCCTTGCAGGTCCCGCAGTACATTTTCATCTCTGCAGCGGAGGTCCTGTTCTACATCACTGGAACAGAATTCTTTTATTCACAAGTAAGTCAGTGAACAAGGTTTTCTTTTATATTCTATCAGTTTTAGGTGCTAATGCCAAAGATTTTGCCTTCAGGCCCCAGACGGTATGAAGTCGCTGGTGCAAGCATATTGGCTCCTAAATACAGCCTTTGGAAATTTAATTGTGCTGGGCACAGAAAATATCATTTGGCCCGGGAAGGTGAGCTCTGGATCTGTTGGTTTGTTTTAATGATACTTCATCTTGATAATTCTTCTTTATTGCACTTGTGTGGTGGTCCAGGAAAAAAAACTAAATGGACTGCATGGCAAGTGAAGCAGAATCATTTTTCAATCATATAAAATAATAATGATCATTATAATTATATAATTTCTGCTTACAATATACTTTAATAAGTCACATTAGAGGAAAAATTGATCTATTTAACAAAAACAACATACAAATTATATTAGTTCTTGAACTTTTTTAAGTCTCCGTTCACTTTTGGTGATAGACTTGTGGTTGAGATGCAAAAGTTGAGATGTATTCACAACTGGATTTCACCACATTAAGTGTTTTCCTAGACCACCACACATTTATGTATGAGACTTTGCAGTGTTGATTTAATCACTGGTGTCATCTGCAGATGGGAAAGTTTCTGTTCATTGCTACACTGACGTTTGTAGCCTGCCTCGGCTTCTTTTTCATCACCAAATATTGTCCCAATCCGGATGAGGTTTCTTCAAACTGCTGCTCTTCGATGCTTGAAGTAGGTTTTTGCTGCAGCTCAGATACCTTTAAGTGGAAGGGACTTCACAAAGGGGCGGTGTTTATGTGGTGAATAAAGATTGCAGGAAGTAGTGACAAATGCAGATTAATCTCTTAGCCTTCAGTGCTGCGCCGTACCTGTGCGACCGATATCCCATTGTTCTCAGGTGTTTATGTTTAACAATAGATTAAATGAAAAGGGACAAGAGTAAAAAATGACAAACTGTAAATCATTCTAAAGCTCTAAGCCTCAAGCTTCGATTTCAGATCACTGATTTTCAATGGAAAACGTATAACGAATGTATTTGCTGAATTTGTTTAAGCAGTACACACAAACAACATGCATAAAAAATGCAGCACTTATTGCAAAAACGCCATAAAAGCATCCACTGCCGCAAATCCCGGTTTATTAGGAAAGATAAGGATCCACTGAACATCATGACGTAAAGCATTTTGGCTCCAACCAAACAATAATGTTGTAATTTAGATGGTTATTCTTTTGTTTATGTCACAGAACTTCTATTGCTGTATTGTTTGTGTATCTTTCAGAATAACTTTCGCAGAAAAAAACGCCATTTTGATGGTAAAAAAAAAAAATATATATATATATGGCTGGTAGAATATAGTGTTAATGCACACACAAAAAAAAAAAAGGCAAAGAAAGGCGGAATCTCTGGCGTGAGCATCCACTATAGGCAGGTGCCATGACGTTTTGGTTTGCACCACCTATCATTTCAAACCTTTTATTTCCAGCCAGTAGCATTATGGAAACAAAATGATTGATCCAAAATGTAGCCAATGAGTGCAGGATTCTAACGATTTATGGGAGGATTTTATTCCCCACGTGGTTGAAAAAGAAAAAAATGGACAGTCAAATAAGTAGTTTTATCTAAGATTTGCACAAAGCAGCGATGTGGAAAATATTTTTTGGGGCGGAGTAACAACACAGACTTGGTGATCTGCATGGAGATAAACAATCTGAGCCTGAGTACATCTGTAAATTAAAATAAATCTTCCTTTACAGTTTTATACGATTTTATACGTTTTATCTTCAGTTTGTTTTCTTAGAGAAATGCTTGAAAAGTAAGTGTGTGTGTGTGTGTGTGTGTGTGTGTGTGTGTATGTATTGTTGAGATTGGACTTGCTGGTCATCAATATGAATGCCAACTCAATATCCATATCCAAACATGTAGAACAAAAGTCTTTAATGGTCAGAAGTTCATTTTTACTGCAGACTGTATGAATAGAGTATGAATGAACACCTGAGTTTAGCAGGTGGCTCTCAAACAGGAGGAGGACACAGTCTCAGATAAATGTTTGTAGAAAAATCTTCATTACATTTGAAATATAAACTCATGAGACATGTGACTTTCAACGCAGTAATTTTCCGGAACTGATTTCATGTATTTATATATTAAAATAAAAATAATGTTCAATAGAGAAAATGTATATGCAAATAATGGACAGTAAAGCTCAAATTGTCTTCATTGTAAATATATTTAAATTGTTTATGAAGCCCACTTTTTTTCAGGAACTGTTAACATTTAAATAGAGGTCAGGCATTTTCACTGTGAGTCCCAAAAGCTGTGAATAGAGAAAATGTATATGCAGGGCACTTCATCATCTATAACTTATAATCTTTTTAAACAATATCAACTTTGAATAATGGACAGTAAAGCTCAAATTGTCTTCATTGTAAATATATTTAAATTGTTTATGAAGCCCACTTTTTTTCAGGAACTGTTAACATTTAAATAGAGGTCAGGCATTTTCACTGTGAGTCCCAAAAGCTGTGGCAAAGGCTAACAGGTTAAATGTTATTTTGTAATGAAAGTGAATAGTAACAGAAAAAGATTCTTCCTAATATGTTTAACAATTTAATCTTCTTCTTTCAGCTTCTACCATTAGGGGTCACCACAGCGGTTCATCTGTTTACATACTACTCTGTCCTCTACATCTGTCTCTTTCACACCAACTACCTGTATATCTTCCCTCACCACATCCATAAACCTCCTCCTTGGTCCACTTTTCCGCCTTCCTGGTAGTTCCATCCTCAGCATTCTCCTACTGATATACCCCATGTCCCTCCTCTGCACATGTCCAAACCATCTCAATCTCACCTCCCTCACCTTGTCTCCGAAACGTCCTATATGCACTGTCCCTCTAATAAACTAATTTCTAATCCTGTCCATCGTCGTCACCCCCAGCAAACATCTCAACATCTTTAGCTCTGTTACCTCCAGGTCCACCTCCTGTCTTTTACTCAATGCCACTGTCTCTAATCCATACAACATCTCAGGTCTCACCACAGTCCTATAAACCTTCACTTTCACAGATACTCTTCTATCACAAATCACTCCTGCTATCACTCTTCTCCACCCACTCCACCCTGCCTGCACTCTTTTCTTCACTTCTCTAACACACTCTCCATTACTTTGCACTGTTGATCCCAGGTATTCCACCTGCTCCCTACTCTCACCACAAATCACAATATCATCCGCGAACATCATAGTCCATGGAGACCTCGTCCGTTAACCTGTCCATCACCACTGCAAACAGTAAAGGGCCCAGAGACGATCCTTGATGCAATCAAGTCTCCACCTTAACCCATTAATTCGTTCCTACTGCACACTTCACTGCTGTCACACTGTCCTCATACATGTCCTGCACCACCCTCACATACTTCTTTAACACTCTGAATTGGGCGTGTCCTTATATTCTAATAAGTACAGACACATTGGGTCAAAGTGGTAGTTTTGTTGAAATTTTGCAAAAGGAAATGAGATGACTGCATGCTTTAAAAAATAAAAGGAGACAGGTTAACAGAGCAGGACGTCTTGGTGATCTTTTGCCATTTATAGTTGCAGCTGGCAGATTTTACCCCGGCATCTACTATATTAAATACAAATATCTCCCTGGAAGTTTAGCTGTTGCTAACACTAGCTATGACTGTATTTTTTACACAGACACTAAGTGACAATCACATCATGAACACTTAAGTTGTGGATGCAGCATCATAGCGACAGTTTGTGGATATAAAAAAAGCCTTGTGTTTATGCTGGCGGGGGCTTGTGTCTATTTTCCAGGATAAGCCCCAACTTCTTTAAATTAATAGATTTTTTTTTAATTGGTAGATTAACTAGCTGCTCACTTTGTGTGTGTGTTTAACAGACTTGCCACAGATGTCCTTCGACGTGCTTTACGATGAGGACAACTCGAAGGAGGACGGCTTCCACAAGTGGGAGTCAAAACCAGATCCAGCTAAACAGCATGGAAAATGCGCCGCCCTCAAATTAGTCACTGCCTTTTGATCGGGCCGCCGAGGCGGGATCAGATTATATCTGAAAATAGACTTTCACAATTTGAGTTTCTTTTTTTAAACCATGATTCGAAACAAGATGCGTTTTGGGAATTGTGAACTTTTTGGATGTTTTTTTATTATGTTATCTTTTTTTTTTATGGTGTTATGCTGACAAATGTTCATTTTTGATGGAAAAAAAAAGTTGATTTATAAAAAAATGTAAAAATAAAGGCAATGATGTTCTGTTAGGGTTTCAGTACTTCCTGACATCAGCTTGGTGTCGCTGGAACTCTCACACTTTTCTATGAACTTTGACCTTTTTTCTGCTGCTGCTGCTAAGGGGGTGACGTTACACTTAATCACCTTGAAGTTGTCTATTTTAACTTTTGTCCACTTGTTAAAATATGTTAATTGTTATTGAAATGTTCAACTAAAACAATAAAAAAACTCACACTGTTGAGGATGGTAGAAGTGTGAGGTTTTTTTTTATTGTTTGTGTTTAAATATGTAAATAATAAAATTTTGCTTACTTTAATAGTGACGGTTGTTTTTTAGGGGGGGGGGGGTTCCACCTCTTTCAGACACTTTCTGTATTCCAAATTGTTTATTTCTAAACCTTTTACTTCACATTATATTTATTTCAATCCATATTGTGGCGTTTTCACGTTGGAAACGTCGATTTATTTTTCCTCTGATATGTTTGTGTGTTTAAAATTGTTCTGACCTAAATATCCAGGTTATGAAGCAAACACCTCCTGGGAACAGGTCTAAATCAGACAGGAAAAGAACAGGACACGAGTGTTCAGGTGAGTGTTTATTTTTTATTTTTCGGATTGTTATTTTACAAAAATGTAAAGTTAGTTTAATTTAGAGCATCAAAAAGTCTGGATAGATTGGAAGTCACCGGTACAGTAAATGGTGTGTTTTTGATTAGACCAAATTATGATTGACCGTCATTATTTTCTTCATAATCACTGGATGCATCAAGATGAAGTTCTACTTCTACTAGCATATGTACAGTGATTAAATATCAAGGCTATAACAGTGCAGAGACGTGTGGACATCATTAAGAGCCTTTGCTATGTTTCCACACGGACAGTTAATGAGGTGATACCGGAGAAAGTGCACCTGTTCAAGTCAAGTCAAGTCAAGAAGCTTTTATATATAATCATAGACATTTTACAGATTTGAATGATGAATTGTTTTTATCTGTATGATCAATAAAGACAGTAATTTATATTTGTTTCACCATTACACTTACACTTACATTTACATTTGCGGCATTTATCAGAAGCCCTCATCCAGAGGGATAGGGGCGTACAAAAGTGCTTTGAGTCTCTAGTAATGAATAAATCTACACTGGTACACAAGATTACAAACTTAATATAAATATAACTCTTTAATTCTACAAACCTGGAAAGTGCTTATTTAGGTGTTTCAGGAAGAGGTAGGTCTTCAATCGTCGCTTGAAGATAGTCAGGGTAGAGACTGTAGAGACTGTAGAGACATCTAGGGGAAGTTCATTCCACCACCTCTGTGCCACAACTGAGAAGAGCCTTGAAGTGTACTTACCTCTCATTCTGAGAGAAGCTGGTACCAGTCAAGCAGTGCTGGAGGATCAGACAGCGTGGTGCAGTGTGAGATGTGATGAGATGTGATGAGATGTGATGAGGTCTCTAAGGTAAGATGGTGCTGGTCCATTTTTGGCCTTGTAGGCAAGCATCAGTGTTTTGAATCTTGTTGAACAATTATGAGGGGAAAACCCACAAAACGCCACCGAGAGGGTAAATTGTGCAAAACATGGCAGGTTTGGTGTTGGATTTGGTGGAGTTTATTTATTTATTAAGAAGACGTCATAGATAAAAGTATGTTTTGGCGAAGGTTTTAATTTTCGTCTCTTTTATATTTAGTTATTTATGTATTTACATTTTTTTAATAAAAATGGTAAAAACAGAAATGCGCTAAATTGATCGCGCGTTAATAACATTTAGTGCCGTTTAAAAGTATTTTTATTTTGACACCTAAATATATATATAAAAATATGTAATATATGTACTGGTGGTATCAGCATTCTGTGATAAGCCTGCCCTCTAGTGGTGACTTATGTAGTGCTGTATTAGTTGTGCGGTTCTTAGTTATGTTTACATCACTGACTCCCTCTGTCTCATCCCCAAACTTCTAACTGCCTTCTGCCATGCTGATTCTTAGCTTCGTAAACTAGTCTACATCTGTGGTGAGTGAGAGACAGGACTTTATACACCAGTGGATTGAAAAAGACGCACAATGACAGGAAATCGGTTGTTCGGCTGAAAATAAAAAATATATATTTCACCAAATCAATTGATCAAAACTAAAGTAACAAGCCGGTTTTGAAAATGTAAAAAGTAAAAAGTACAGATGTTTGTGTAAAAATGTAATGAGTAAAAGTAAAAAAGTTGTCTAAAAAAAAAATAGTGGAGTAAAATACTTATACCAAAAACGAAGTATTTGTACTTTGTTACTTTCCACCTCTGGTATAAAGGGCCAGAACTCAGAGCAGCAGCACCCATTTAGCAGTGGTCACTCTGCACCCCATTCAGTAGTTGTCATTTAGCAGTGGTCACTCGGCACAACATTCAGTAGTTGCCATTTAGCAGTGGTCACTCGGCACAACATTCAGTAGTTGTCATTTAGCAGTGGTCACTCGGCACAACATTCAGTAGTTGTCATTTAGCAGTGGTCACTCGGCACAACATTCAGTAGTTGTCATTTAGCAGTGGTCACTCGGCACAACATTCAAAGGGCCAGAACTCAGAGCAGCAGCACCACCTCTGCTATAGTCAGTCTGCACACCATTCAGTAGTTGCCATTTAGCAGTGGTCACTCGGCACAACATTCAGTAGTTGTCATTTAGCAGTGGTCACTCGGCACAACATTCAGTAGTTGTCATTTAGCAGTGGTCACTCGGCACAACATTCAGAACTTGTCATTTAGCAGTGGTCACTCGGCACAACATTCAGTAGTTGTCATTTAGCAGTGGTCACTCGGCACCCCATTCAGTAGTTGTCATTTAGCAGTGGTCACATTTAGCAGTGGTCACTCTGCACCCCATTCAGTAGTTGTCATTTAGCAGTGGTCACTCGGCACAACATTCAGTAGTTGTCATTTAGCAGTGGTCACTCAGCACACCATTCAGTAGTTGTCATTTAGCAGTGGTCACTCGGCACAACATTCAGTAGTTGTCATTTAGCAGTGGTCACTCGGCACACCATTCAGTAGTTGTCATTTAGCAGTGGTCACTCGGCACAACATTCAGTAGTTGTCATTTAGCAGTGGTCACTCGGCACCCCATTCAGTAGTTGTCATTTATCAGTGGTCACTCGGTACCCCATTCAGTAGTTGTCATTTAGCAGTGGTCACTCGGTACCCCATTCAGTAGTTGTCATTTATCAGTGGTCACTCGGCACAACATTCAGTAGTTGTCATTTAGCAGTGGTCACTCAGCACAACATTCAGTAGTTGTCATTTAGCAGTGGTCACTCGGCACAACATTCAGTAGTTGTCATTTAGCAGTGGTCACTCGTAGCAGTGGTCACTCTGCACCCCATTCAGTAGTTGTCATTTATCAGTGGTCACTCGGTACCCCATTCAGTAGTTGTCATTGTAACAAGCCGGTTTTGAAAATGTAAAAAGTAAAAAGTACAGATGTTTGTGTAAAAATGTAATGAGTAAAAGTAAAAAAGTTGTCTAAAAAAAAATAGTGGAGTAAAATACTGATACCAAAAACGAAGTATTTGTACTTTGTTACTTTCCACCTCTGGTATAAAGGGCCAGAACTCAGAGCAGCAGCACCAATTTAGCAGTGGTCACTCTGCACCCCATTCAGTAGTTGTCATTTAGCAGTGGTCACTCGGCACAACATTCAGTAGTTGTTATTTAGCAGTGGTCACTCTGCATTGCGCAACAGATAGCAATTGACCGCAAGAATCACACACGATCAATTCTATACTCAGTAAAGTTTGAGCGTTCTCAATCCTCTTCCGTGTTTTTACTGACACGCTGGATCGAGTACAATCCCCTGATCAGAGCACACTAGATAGTGAATCTCCCTTATATACCGTAATTCGCAGACTATAAAGTGCACCCAGATATAAGCCACTGAATTTTACTAATATTTTTATTTTGAACATAAATAAGTCTGTCTATAAGCCTGTCTAGATGTCTACACTGAAACTAATGAACTTTACACAGACTTTAACGAAAGACAGTGTCTGTTACACGGTGTAACTGGTGAAATATGTTGAGGCTCCTTTAAGAGCAGAGCGCCATTTTGGGAATAGCCTGCAGCCGCATTTATCAAATACCGAGATATTAAAAAAATATAAAAAGCTAAAAAAATAAATAAATTAATTAAAAAGCAAGAGTTTTGGAAACCTGTCTGTGCTTATGATTTCTGTTGCAGCTGGAGTTATAAATGAGCCGCTTCATTGTTTGACCGCTTATAGTCCGGAAAATACGGTAGTCCTTCGAGCCGGATAGGAGAACTGCCTAAAAAATGGCGCAAATCCCAGTCGGAATCATGCGGACCCTGGAGATGGAGGAATTGATCCCCCTGATTAACAAACTCCAAGACGCGTTCAGTTCCATCAGGCAGAGCTGCAACTTGGATCTGCAACAGATCGCCGTGGTGGGAGGACCGGAAAGAGCTAGGTTCTGGAGAATTTCATCGGCAGGTCAGTTTCTGTCTCTCATGTCCGGGATGTGTGTGTGTGTGTGTGTGTGTGTGTGTGTGTGTCTGTCTGTGTGTTTGTGTGTGTGTCTGTGTGTGTCTGTGTGTGTCTGTGTGTTTGTGTGTCTGTGTGTGTTTGTGTGTGTTTGTGTGTCTGTGTGTGTTTGTGTGTCTGTGTGTCTGTGTGTGTGTGTGTCTGTGTGTGTGTGTGTGTGTCTGTGTGTTTGTGTGTGTGTCTGTGTGTGTGTGTTTGTGTGTCTGTCTGTGTGTGTGTCTGTCTGTGTGTCTGTGTGTGTCTGTGTGTTTGTGTGTGTGTCTGTGTGTTTGTGTGTGTTTGTGTGTCTGTGTGTGTCTGTGTGTGTTTGTGTGTCTGTGTGTGTTTGTGTGTCTGTGTGTGTCTGTGTGTATGTGTCTGTGTGTGTGTGTCTGTGTGTGTGTGTGTCTGTCTGTGTGTGTGTGTGTGTGTCTGTGTGTGTGTGTGTGTGTCTGTGTGTGTGTGTGTGTGTCTGTGTGTGTGTGTGTGTGTGTTTGTGTTTGTGTGTGTGTGTGTGTGTGTGTGTGTGTGTGTGTGTGTGTGTGTGTGTCTGTGTGTGTGTGTGTTTGTGCGTTTTTGTTAACTGCGTTTTTCTGTTTTGTTTTGCCCAAATAGTTTTTTATATTTGGGGTTTTCAAGCAATTAGATAGTCATGGTGGACATTCATTACTTGCCGTTAATTTGAGCAAATTTTCCCTCAGGAACCATATTGTAGAAATGTTAAGTATCGTGATATGATGTTTTTGTTGAACTATGCAATATAGTCGAATGAATCCAGTGTTAAATAATTTTTTTTTAAGATCCCAATAAACCAAATATTATATTAATTCTGTTGGAATATAAGGTTTGAATTTTGCACACCAAAAAAACCTCCTATGAGTCAGTTAAACTGACTTACTGAATCAAATGATTTTGCTTACGTTTATATATGATATATATTGATATCTTTAATTTGTCAGAGTTTCTGTCTTAGATTTATATTTGACTGGAAATGTAACATCTTGAGATACCAACCAGAAAATTCTCAGAAGTCATTCTTGATTGTTGTTTTATTTAGGACACATCACAGCAGCCAAACATACACACATTAAGTGGTAACGGTGGTGACTGCAGATAGCTCTTGTTCACAGGCTTTTTAACGATGCCAAGAAATTACATTACTCTCACCTGCTGGACATACATAGATAGATCTCACCATACAACATTCCCCCCCACAGGTAAGTCAAACACTTTCTTCTTCAAAAATATTCAGTAAATTTTTTCTACCTTCAATAACCATTTAAATAAAGTGCACTACCCATCCACAATAAAGTTCACAAAGTTCAGAAGTTTAACACATTTTAAATCACAGTCCTTAAGGTGTGTGGGTACCTCCTGTTCCCTTACAGACCGTCGTAAACCCACAGAGGGTACAGTTTCAGATTCAGTTATTTCTGCCCTGGGTATTAGTTTAGGTGTTTTAGGAGTACTTAACAATTCTAGTAGTGTGGGTTGTACCATTTCCAGTTCATTTTTCTCAGGAGTAGAACAGGAGATTCTGGTGGACTACTGGGTGATGTTAACATTTAAGCATCTGTATCCATAGACACAACATCCTCACATAACTGAACCTCCCTGATTGGTCTACATGATGTCGCACTACCTGCTCATTTTTTCCAATGTTACCTTATGGAATACAGGTCCTGTAAATTCTTGAATTACTCCTTGTACCCATTTTGAGCCATATCCAAAATTTCTGGTATACACCGGAGGGTCAGTATGTCAGGGTTTCACATGTTGATCATGATACTCTTTCTGAACTACTTGTTTCATTTCCATTTTCCTGGTGAAGTCAGGATGGAGTTTGTTTAAAGTGCAACGCAATTTCCTTCCCATCAACATTTCAGCAGGCCACATTTCGGTTCTAGACTGTGGTGTGATACGATAGTTAAACGAAGCTCTGTGTAACTTGGTCTCCAGTGAGTCAAAACTTTTTTTTCCTTATATCTTTAAAAGTTTGAACTGCTTGTTCTGCCAAACCATTAGATAAAGGGTGATATGGTGCAGAAGTAACATGATTTATTCCATTCTTAGACATGAACTCTTTGCTTACTTCACTTACAAAACACTGGGCATTATCAGACACTATAATTTCAGGAATCCTATGTACACTAAAACTTTTCTGTAAACACTCCAATGAATTAATTGTCGTTGGTGTAGTTACTGGATAGGCATCAATCCACTTTTTACCCAGAAAAGGACCTGCATAATGCATATGAATTCTCCTCCATGGTTGTCTGGGCCACTCCCATGGGTGAAGCGGTGCCCTTGCAGGGGCTTTACTCTGTCCTTGACATACTGTACAATCTCTTACTCGAGTCTCATTATCAGCACCCAGTTTGTGTGTGTGTGTGTGTGTGTGTGTGTGTGTGTGTGTGATGAGACAACAAGGTGATTAAAAGTATCAGCTGTGATCTGTTTTCTCTCCTTCAAGAATACTTTGATGGTACGAGACATGATTTTGCAGTTCATCACTAAAGACAGCTGTCTGATCCTGGCAGTCACACCGGCCAACACCGACCTGGCCATATATATATATATATAAATAATCAGCATTTAACTACATAGTTCATAGCCAGCTTGAAATGTTATGTCTTTCTCTGTCTTGTCTCTCACAGCAATTAACTAAACACATCCAGGACACGCTGCCTGGTTTGCGCAGTAAGTTACAGTCACAGCTTCTGTCTCTGGAGAAAGAGGTGGTACAAGAACTTCCGTCCTGACGACCCCACACGCAAGACCAAGGCACTGCTGCAGTGAGTCGTCTTTTCCTTCACCTCCCTATTAAACATCTCCCAGTGGACACTCGCCTCTTGTATTGGGCATCACCACAATTTGTATGTAATTCGTATGTAATTTCTCAGAAATGCCCTTACTGTAAAAATAGTAAAGCAAAAATAAAAATCCATCTGGTTCTTGGAGACCAAATAAAATTAGAAACAAAAAGAATAGCTGACTAAATGTGAGCACTTGAGTCAGACTTGAAGTTAAACTACGGATTTTAAATGGTCCGGGAAGTTTTGCACACCATATGTATTATACTCTCGTTTTAATTTGCATATTTGTGTGTGTGTGTGTGTGTGTGTGTGTGTGTGTGTGGTCATCAGGATGGTGCAGCAGTTCGGTGTGGACTTCGAAAAGTGTATTGAGGGATCAGGAGATCAGGTGGACACGGTGGAGCTGTCCGGTGGTGCCAGGATCAACCGCATTTTCCACGAGCTCTTTCCTTTCGAGCTGAACAAGGTGACAGACACACACACAAACACACACACACACACACACACACACACATTCTTCCTCATATCCCTACACAGTATCGTGATGATTCTTCTGTATTACTTGTGTACTTGTCAGATTGTGTTTGAGAGAGACCAGTCACGCCATAAAGAACGTCCATGGAGTCAGGCAAGTGGAGCTTCACTAAGACCTCCTGCAGACAGGACGCCGTCTAATCCTTCTAACACACACACACACACACACACACACACACATATACACACACACACACACACACACACACACACACACACACATTGCTTGACTACAGATCATCAGCATTAACATTAGAATTTCTTTTCTCTCTAGGTTTCTGATTCTGCATCTGAACAGATTCAAAGTAACACAAAGTGGCACAACCAGCAAACTGACTACAAAAGTGGAGATCCCTCCTGAGCTGCTGATAAGCCACCATTCGCAGTTAGATACGTGCAAAAATGGTGTGTCACAAGCAAGCAAATATTCCAAGCCACTTAATCAAATATTATCAACATTTTTAAAGCCAGAATATATCACATCCAGATAAATTAAACACAAGCTTCTTTTCTCTGTGCCTTCCTCCTCAATGTAGAGAACAGCAGTGATGAGGCCATTGAGACGGACCAAAATGAACTGGTGGAAAACACTATACTCCTGATGGAGAATGGTGCACTGTGATGTCATAGGTAACTTGTCATGATTGGTAAACTGTAAGTCTGCCTCTAGTGGTGACGCATGGAAATACAACTGAATGGGAATCCTTTCTAACACCTTTACACCCTTTAATAAATGTCACTCTTTGGTCTGTCAGTGAAAACAGGTCGCTTTAAAAGTAGAAGTAGAACTTCATCTTGATGCATCCAGTGATTATGAAGAAAATAATGACGGTCAATCATAATTTGGTCTAATCAAAAACACACCATTTACTGTACCGGTGACTTCCAATCTATCCAGACTTTTTGATGCTCTAAATTAAACTAATTTTACATTTTTGTAAAATAACAATCCGAAAAATAAAAAAATAAACACTCACCTGAACACTCGTGTCCTGTTCTTTTCCTGTCTGATTTAGACCTGTTTCCAGGAGGTGTTTGCTTCATAACCTGGATATTTAGGTCAGAACAATTTTAAACACACAAACATATCAGAGGAAAAAATAAATCGACGTTTCCAACGTGAAAACGCCACAATATGGATTAAAATAAATATAATGTGAAGTAAAAGGTTTAGAAATAAACAATTTGGAATACAGAAAGTGTCTGAAAGACACCCCCCCCGAAAAAAAACAACTGTCACAATTAAAATAAGCAAATTTTATTATTTACATATTTTTTTTTTTTTATAAATCAACTTTTGTTTATTAACACAATTAACATTTGTCAGCATAACACCATAAAAAAAAGATAACATCATAAAAAAAGATCCAAAAAGTTCACAATTCCCAAAACGCATCTTGTTTTCAGGTAGTTCATTATCCATGATAGAAGCTTTAAACAGAAAAAAAGCAAGAAAGAAAATGAAAGAGAAAAGAGAAGATAATTATAAGAGAAAGAAAGACAGAAAGAAAGAAAGAAAGAAGATTTAACTACTATAACACGTCTAGTTATGAAGGATATTTCAGGACATTTTTAAAAGGAACTGTAAATTGTATTTGGATCTGTAATTGTGTTTTCCCTGTGTGGACGCATGTATTGTGTTATAATACAAACACAATTACAAATCTTGCATTACCGTTTGCATTTGCATTACAGTGACTGCTTTGCCATTTGAAAATTGACAAAGACTTACAAGGTGATGAGTCTTACGAGTTGTGACCATGTACTCTATCTGGTTCACCCCATTCTGCCCCACGCTGCCCAAATGTTACGACTCCCAGCTGAAATGCTCCTCATTTTTAATGATAACAGTTCCTGCTAAAAGTGGGGGAGGGGCGAACCAGACATCTTTTTGAGCAATATCAACTTTGAATAATGCTAATAATAATAATAATAATAATAATAATAATGTTAAAATGTATTTGATGCTAGGAGATAAATTGAAGGGGGCACGTGGAATAAAAGTATAAAAACTAAACAAATATGAACAGAAAACACACTTCACAAATCACACACACTTTTCCACTTTTTTCACTTAAATTTGTTATTCAACCTCAGTTCTGATCAAAACTACTAAAATCCAGGATTTTTAATTTTTAATTGCCAGTGTAATTAGTGATGTCACAGATATGGGAAAAACACACAAAAGAACTGAAATTTGATATAAAAAGTATAAGACTGAATTTATTTTGACCATTTATCACAGGCCTGGATGTGTCAAAGATTAGAGAAAGAGAGAGAGAGTGTGTGTGTGTGTGTGTGTGTGTGTGTGTGTGTGTGTGTGTGTGTGTGAGAGAGAGAGAGAGAGAGAGAGAGAAAGAGAGTGGTAGCAAGAATAATAAAGCTCTGAGCATCTCCGTGCTCCTTCTGGAATCGCAGCATGTCTGGATCTGATCTCTGAAGTGATAGACTCCTCCTCCTGTTCCCAGAGCAGCGTACTCCTGCAGATACCTCCACACCAACACACACAAACACAGGGATATGCATCATCATCATGTAGCCGGTCTACTGCTAACCGCTGCTACTCTCGTCTGTGTTGTGTTCAAGAAAGGCTCAGGACACTTTCATTCAGTTCACCAGAGAAGGTTTATTAGAAGTTTCACCCACCAATCAACACTGCTCAGATCTCTCCTGTGGATTAGTGTAAATAAGGAGACAATCACTCGTGGGCACCATGTGACATGCATTCCTCTCTCCAGCATATGCAATGCAAACTGACGAGGCACGTGCGCTCAAATGCCGTCCGCATAACGCCAAGAGTAAATATCAAAATAAGTCTCTTACAGAAAACAGCAAAATAAACACTTAATACCCAAAGAAAGAAAACAAATAATATAACAATACAGGATTTTTGTGAAAAAGCAAATTATCCCATTTATATTACACTCATAACTTGTTACATTCACCTCTTCCAGATTTCACTAAAATCCGTACTGGATCCAAATCAGACAACTGGTACAGGTCTGCAATGAAATGTCCATTAGTTCAACTTGTGAGTTACCTACCAATAGGTCAAGATAAACACAAGGGTGATCAAGCCTAAGATCATCTTGGAACATTACGATGCCTTGTACACCATAATACGACCTGACCCTAATAGTCCATATTTGTAATCAAAATGTCCCTTCACATCTTACTAAATCAATATATAACAGATCACCATTAAGAACAGAGAAATAAATACCACAGTTCTCTTTTACAGGTGACTTCTTACTACTTTCTAAACCATTGTTTCAATTAATCTGTTCACTTTTGTAACAACTCTTCCTGCCCGTGTTCTAACAACCTGTGTGTCAGGAACTGAAATTTGGGTGTCAATGTCAATTTGATTGTCAGTTGGAGCTTGTGTATATGTTCCTGTGTCACAGTCAAAGTTAACGTCAAGAGATGTTGAACTAGATTCCACTTCACTATGGGAAAGATTCTCTTCGGTTTGCAACTGGGCACCAAACTCTTTTCCATCTGAACTAAAATAATCTGTTTCCAAAGCTTCCTCAACAGAGTCGTGGACTGCAGAGCTTTCAGAGTCTTCATTTTCCCATCTCATAGCTCTTCCCTCCGGGTCTGTTAGATTGAAATCTTCCACAGAGCACTCACTGATGCTACTTGTCTCATTCTCTGACTCTTTTAAAAGGGTAGTAAACTTCCCTCCTCGTCAGGTGACTCAACAGGTAGAAAGCTAATATCCAACAGCAGGTTTCTGTGCACATGACCTTTCTCGTCTTTGAGCTTGTAAGTAAGCATCTGCAAGTTCCTGTCTGCTACGGTGTACACTACAGGGTCCCACTTATCCGCTAGCTTCCTCTTTCCTCTTTTTCCTTTATTCGCCACCAGCACACGGTCTCCAATATTTAGGCATGTCCCCCTGACCTTCTTGTTTTAACCTTTTGCTTGTTTCCTCTGCTCTCCTTCTGAATGTTTTCGTGCGATTTCAGCTGCCTCGTGGAGGTATAACATCAATTATTTCAGGTAAGTACCATGATCAACAACTACGGGATCACGTAGCACCTGTCTGAACATAACATCTACCGGCAGTCTTGGTACACGCCCGAACATAAGCTGGAAGGGAGCGTAACCTGTTGTCTCATGGACTGTAGCATTATAGGCAAAGGTCAATGTCTGAATTTGCTCTGACCATTTGTGCTTTTCTTTCAGGGGCAGAGTTCGGAGCATACTTCCTAAGGTCCGATTAAATCTTTTTACTCCTCCATTTCCCATTGGGTGGTACGCGGTGGTATGAGACTTTGCGACCCCTGATAATTTTAACAACTCCTTCAGAAGGGCGCTTTCGAAGTTGGTTTCCTGGTCTGTGTGAATGCGACTCGGAAATCCATATACACAGAACACACGGTCCCACAGCTTCCTAGCGACTTGTTTTGCTGATTGATTTGCACAAGGGAATGCATGAGCCAATTTTGTGAAATGGTCTGTCATAACAAGCACATCTACAGAACGCTTCTTCCCATCCTCCGCAGTCCAGAAGTCCAAACATACCAATTCCATAGGCATAGAGGTCTTAATACATTCAAGCGGGGCCCGTGCAGATGGTTTGGGGGCCTTGGCCAAGATACACCTCTGACAGCACTTGATGTAATTGCAAATATCATTTCCCATTCCCGGCCAAAAGAAGCGTTGTCGGGCTAGATGGATGGTTCTTGCTTGCCCTTGATGTCCCGCTAGGTCATGCACCCCCTTCAGGACTTGGTCCTTAAGGCTAGTTGGTAAAACCAGCTGATATCGCTTATGTTTACTGTGTGGATCTTGCATAACTCTGTACAATATTCCATCCATAATCTTCAATTTGTCCCATTGTCTGAAAAGAGACAGAGTCTTAGCATTCATATTGGCCCTTTCTCGCCTTGCAGGTTGACGCTTCGCATTCATAAAGAACATGACTCTGGAAATGACTGAATCAGCCTCTTGCATTTCATGGATTTCATCCACAGCAATGGTAGGGAGGGTGTCAGATCCAGCTGGTACAAAATCTTGGTAAGACTGAATTAGCTGTACTGCCCGGGCTTGAGATGTTTCTTCCCACTGATCATGGGAGCTTAAACAGGCCTTGACATTGGCACTATCAGGTGGTAAGGCAAGACAGGGTTGGAGACGAATCTGTAAATTTTGAGCACCTTGGCGAAAGACATCCCTAACTCCATCTCCATCAACCTCTTCAGCCTCCGCTAGCAAATCATGATAACACTCCTTCATTAACCTACTGCTAACGGTCCTGACAAATGGGTCTCTACTCAAAGTATCAGCCACTACGTTTTTCGCCCCTGCTATGTGTTTCAGTTCAAAGGTGTATGCCGCCAGTTTAGACACTCAACGTTGCTCAAATGCATCAAGCTTTGCTTTGGACATAACGTACGTAAGCGGATTGTTGTCAGTCCAGACAGTAAATGTTTGACCTTTCAACCAATGGCTAAATTTCTCGCACACGCTCCATTTAAGTGCCAGAAACTCGAGCTTGTGAACTGGGTAGTTCCTCTGCGATTTGCTCAGGGTCTTACTTGCAAACGCGATTGGGCGAGCACGTTCTTCGCCTGCAGGTACTTGGGATAATACAGCTCCCAAACCATTCAGTGAAGCGTCAACTGCCAGTATTAAGGGTCGAGAAAAGTCAGGGTGGGCTAAAACCACACTTTGTAATAGGCTCTCCTTTAAGATACTTAATGCGTAATCACATTCCGCAGTCCAATCTGTGGCCTTGAGCTTCCTGTATGTTCCTGCTTTAACATCACCCTTGGTTCCTCTCTTCCTTCTTTGCCCAGCTGTGAGAGCAAAAAGTGGCTTTGCCAAGGCAGAACATCCAGGAATGAAATGCTGCTAATAGAAGATCATACCAAGGACTGATTTAATCCTCTGCACTGATGGGGTACATCTGTCGCCTTCCATCAGATCGAACTTGGACAACTTCGAGATGACTTCCACTTTACCAGGATCTACAGAAACTCCATTCCTGTCGATGATGTGACCCAGGAACTTTACAGAGGATCTCATAAGGTGGCATTTCTTAGGGCTTAACTTGAGATTGTACTGCCTCAGACGACTAAACACGACCTCCAGCCTCTCTAACGCTTCTGACTCACTTGGAGCAGACACCAACAAGTCGTCAAGATAGCACAACAAACGGCTGAAGTTCAAGTCTCCGAAGATGCTAACCATCATTCTCATAAAGGAGGCGGCACTATTACATAGACCTTGTGGCATCCTATTGTATTCGTGTAGGCCTACTGAAGTTGTGAACGCTGTATATTTTTTGTCCTCTTCAGCCATGGGGATGTTATAGAATCCTGACGTCAGGTCCATGGTGCTGAAGAGTGTGTGGTACCGCCTAGAGCAGCTAAACAGTCAGACTGATGAGGAAGTGGGTGTGCATCCTTTATCGTTTTTGCATTTAACCATCTGAAGTCTGTGCATACTCTAAGACTGCTATCCTTCTTCCACACTAGGACTAACGGGGAAGCATTCTCACTTACAGACTTCCTAATTATCCCCTGTTCTTCCATCTTGGACAAAACTTGACGCAGCTTTTGGTAATGTGCAGGTGGCACTCGTCGATAAGGAAGTCTGAAAGGACGCTCATCCATCAGCCGAATGCGGTGAACGAACCCTTTTACTTCTCCACAGTCCAATCTGTGCTTGGAAAACACAGCATTGTATCTCTCCACTAACTGCACTAGCTTCTCTTTTGTCGTATTGCTGATGGAGCAAGACTGGATGTTAAGATCAGAGAGGCCAACAGCTTCCATCCTCTGTTTGAAGTCAACTGATGAATTAGGTACATTCTGACTCTCCTCTATAACCATTTCAACACAACTCAGCCCTTGGAGAAGTTCGAAATCCTCTACTGCAACACATGGGAAAACATCCGCTAATTTGCGATTTCTCCTTAGAGTAACTGGCTTGTCGGAGATGTTGGTGACTTTTACAGGAACCCAGTGATCACCCCATAATGGCGTGACAACTCGTCCAACCATGATGTCTCGAGACACAGACCTTGAAGTCGTTGGTTCAACTACAACTGTTCTCCCTGGTGACATTGGGACATTTTTGGGCAATCTTCCCCAGACGAGGTGCTCCTGCCTTGTTAGTAAGGTGACACATTGCTGTAACTTAATGGTTCCCACTTTATTTGGTGGCTGTAAACCTTTCCAGTGACATGTGTTGGCCATGACATCCAGAAAATGCTCGCATTTTGCCATTGGCTCCACTGTATGATTAGAAACAAGTCTCCAGTAGTCACTACTGCCTTTCATGCGATGTGCAAGGAATTTGATCACATTTGTGCCAATGATCAGATCATCCCGCTGGCCGGGTACAACAAGAACTGGTACTAGGCAGCTTTCTCCATAAATTTTCATTTCAACTTCGTACATACATTTTGGTCTCGTAACCTTACCACCACATCCTACTAAGATGACTTCTTCCTGAAGCGGTGTGGGTGTAGACAGCACATTTTCATGTAATAGCCTCTTCTCCGCTTCCTCACTGAAAGTGCAGGCCATGGAACCTGTATCAAGCATTCCTTTCAACAAAAACAAGTTATTTACACTGACTGGTGCATAGAACAACTCGTCGAATGCCTCAACTGCCTGGACATTTTGTGCTATCACCTTGGTCCCAGTAGGAGCCTGTGTGCATGCATTTTCATAGAAATGAGGAAGATTGACACTCTCTAAGGATTCTTTGCTTGCGCTCACGCATCCCCCTCCCAAACGTGAGCCATCTAGTTTAAAGTTGGTGAACCACGGAATGCTGCCGGACCAGGCCTGGACCTGTCACTTGCACAGTCTCTCTTACTATGCCCAGGTTGAAAGCATGCAAAACATAGATGCTCCCGTCGACAATGTGTCACAGTAAAGTGATCATGAGATCTGCACAATCTACAGAACTTGCTCTGTGGCTGACGAGTAGGCATTTGGACATTTTGAGACAAAGCACGGTCAAGAAGGCTAATCAAAGTTCTCATGCAATTGTCATCACTCTCTCTATGATCTCCTGAGCGGTCCATTTTTCTGGGGATTTAAAACGTAATACTGCAGCAAAAGTGGAATCGGGGCAGTACTTCACAAACATCATAGCCACTTCTTGACATGGGTCCTCCATCCGTCGTCCAAGTCTCTTTAAAGCTTCCTCTGCCAAATCCACTGCTTTATTCAGCTGCACCCAGTACTCGACAGGATCTTCTCCTGCTAACGGAACAGTGCCATAGAAGTTGGCCAAAGGCATGCATGAATAGTTGGCATCACTAAAATGTTGTTTCAGGATATCCATGATAACCTTTGGGTTCTTAACTGGGTTTAAAGCTGAATTACAACGAAGGGTAACTTTGACTAGATCTTTAGCTTTGCCCATCAATCTGCTCAAAATCTCTTGATGATGTTCTTCCATTGGTATGCCTCTCTTTCGCAAATATCTATCCATCAGCTCCTCCCACTCACGAACTCCCAGCTTGTCTGATGAATCACCACGGTAAACTGGGGGCTCTTTGGCATCAGATTGCATGACCAACCTCACTCCAGTCAAATTAAGCGAAGGTATGTCTAAAGATGTATTATTGGTACTCAACCCTTGTGTTTGCACACCTCTACTCCCATCTACTTGCCTCTTTTTGAGAAACTAACATTGTCTGTCCTACTTGTTTGGCGATGTGAGCTATCAAACCTTGCCAATTTGGATCATTTATATCTGGGACAGCTAAAGGCAAAGTATCAGTTGCTGAATTGGAACCAGGCTCAGTTACACGTGTGGAGCATAATACAGGAGATGCTCCGTTA
The DNA here is from genome assembly GCA_024362625.1 of Silurus asotus. Taxonomy (NCBI): domain Eukaryota; kingdom Metazoa; phylum Chordata; class Actinopteri; order Siluriformes; family Siluridae; genus Silurus; species Silurus asotus. Next base: position 1,820,057 of record MU551639.1, read on the forward strand.
ACTCTACTCTCCCTGACAATTGGAGTAACTGGAACTTCACCAAAAGGCCTCCCTCTTCCAAAACCCAAGCCAGTCATGGTTTATGAAAAATAAGTCTCTTACAGAAAATAGCAAAATAAACAATTAATACCCAAAGAAAGAAAACAAATAATATAACAATACAGGATTTTTGTGAAAAAGCAAATTATCCCATTTATATTAAACTCATAACTCGTTACAATCACACACATCACAGTCTCTCAGAAATAAAGAAACCTCTTTTTTAGAAAAGGTCTTCCTCCTGAACATCTCAACATCTTCAGCTCTGCTACCTCCAGCTCCACCTCATGTCTTTTACTCAATGCTACTGCAAACACTTCACTGCCTCCACACTGTCCTCATACATGTCCTGCACCACCCTCACATACTTCTCTGACACACCTGACTTCCTCATACAATACTACAACTCCTCTCTCCACCCTGTCGTACGCTTTCTCTAAATCCACAAACACACAATGCAACTCCTTTAGACCTTCTCTATACTTCTCCATCAACATTCTCAAAGCAATTAATAATCTGTGGTGCTCTTCCTCGGCATGAAACATACTGCTGCTCACAGATGGTCACTGTACCAGCGGTGCGCGGGTGAAGGGCAGAGCTAAAAGAGTGTGATGCTGCAACACTTTCTGTTTCTCACTGGTGTAACTTCAGTCATCTTCAGATGGTGAATGTAAATATAAAAGACAGTATGCAGAAGTGAATGTCTCATGCTGGAAGATCATTTATTACTGGTCCTTATGAAACTGAATCGGGGCTCAGTAATGGAGATACAGCGTACAGGTTTAAAGTTTCTGAAAGCACAGTGTCAAACATCTGATCTGATGATGGAAAACAGTGAAATCTGTTATTAAATGGACAAGTAAAGATGCTGTTGTTAAAAAAGATGCAGGTGTTTAATTGACTGCACAGAGATATTCATAGATTGACCTCAACTGAACTTGACTTAGTTTCTCTATCAGATAGGTGTAGATATCAGGCCACTCAACTGGAGCTGGAGCGAGTGTACTGGTCTCGTTCCAAAGAACATTTACGCTCCTGGACACTGAGAGACTTTACACAGTCTGATTAAATCGGATTTTATCAGCCATTGTTTAAAAAAAAAAAAGAACAAAACTTCATAGCAGTCGTTAGTGACGTCATCAGGGATCTGTTTGTGTCTCCACTTAAGCTCCGCCCACGAAAGACGTCACAGGATGTGTGATTGATAAAAAGGCTATTAGACTGCATCATCACTACACAGCTCTCAATCTGCGCTGTTTGAGATAAGAGAAGGTGCGCACATTTTACCCACACAACAAAACTCTTTCAAACATCTCCAACATTCTTTGATGCAGCTGTAATGACTCTTAAACATGTGAACATTCTGCTAATGAAGAGAAAAAACATCTCAAAGCACATATTTATCAGCTTTAAAGCATTTTATTTGGGGAGTTCGTGGTGAAATTGGTCAATTGGAAAAAGAATCATCAATCAAAATGCTGTAATAAATGAAGAAGCTTCTTCCTGCATTCATCAGATTTTACTCCTCTAACTTCCACTTTGTGTGCGCGCGCGCGTCCATGTTGCCTAGTGACCAACGTGCAGGCAGCGGGATAAAAGTGGGAGGGGCTTATACCGCGAGTAGGTTGGACTTCACAAAGGGGCGGGGTTTATGCAGAAATCCCCAAAGGCAGATGAAATATTAAGACTTTTTATTTATTTATTACCTCTTACGTCTTTATCATTGTGCAGATCAAACACTATTTTAAACACTTATTTTATTACTCAATATAAAATTAATGTCCTCATACATCTTTATTGCATATTTTCTCTCCTGGATTATTTATTCATTTATTTATTTTGTAATGAAAGTGAATGATAACAGAATAAAATTCTTCCCAATATATTACACAATTTATTAGAATTATGAAATCTGAGGGAGGCGTTAAATCGACATTTGATATTCAGTAAAATTTGCCAAACTTTTACAAGAAACTCATGAAAACGTAACATTTCTAAAGAGAACATAAAGAATGATGCTTTTTCTCTGTAATTAAAACTCATTGTAAAAAAATAAAACTCATTAGAATATTTGTACTGCATGCAGGACAGACTTTAAAATCCTTCAGAATAAATTCCTTACAGTCTCAATATTTTTACTTAGATAGTGGTTCATTAATTGGTTGACCTATTGATTGATTGATCATAAAAGCTATCAAAACTTGTTCTGAAAGTATGTTTTCTATTTCACAGCATCACCATCATGTTTAAGTGTAAACTCCCTCCATCTAATGAAAAGTCTCAACATCAGAGGAGCAGTTCTCCTCCTCCCCCTCACACCTTCACCACACCTGAGTTGACTGGAGCTAAAGCAGGAGCAGGAGCAGGAGTTCCACCCCCAGAAACATTCACGCTTAATCCCCTCAATATGTGCTCAGGAACACCTCCCCTTAACCCAGGTACAGCGTCAACACAGTCCTCACACACACACACACACACACACACACACACACACACACACACACTCAATAACCACACACATACACCACTCACATACACATCTGCACTGTGTTTTTGTCCTCAGGAGATATTGAGGACTCCGACCCCAGTGCAATTTGGGAAAATAAAAGTATTTGGCATGCGTTCATCAGAAAGGTGAGACGTGTGATTTTGTACTGAGGAAATGTTCTAATAAAGATTTAGAATGTTTTCAGGTACACTATAGAGCCAAAAGTGTGTGGACATCTGACCATAGGATTGCTATGTGAATTGTTTGGAACATTCCATTTAGTCTCCATTTCCTGTTCTAATAATAACCTCCACTCTTCTGGGAAGATGTTCCACTAGATTCTGTGGAAATTTGTGATCATTTAAAGAGTCCTTGTTCTAACAAAGATTTAGAATGTTTTCAGGTACACTATAGAGCCAAAAGTATGTGGACATCTGACCATACAATTGCTATGCAAATTGTTTGGAACATTCAATTTAGTCTTCATTTCCTGTTCTAATAATAACCTCCACTCTTCTGGGAAGATGTTCCACTAGATTCTGTGGAAATTTGTGATCAGTTAAAGAGTCCTGGGCTGCAGTCAGTGTTTACATTCATCCCAAAGGTGTTCAATACGGTTGGCGCTCTGTAGCAGGAGATCTTCCACTCCAACCCATGTGAAGCAGATCTTCATGAAGCTGTTTTGTGCACAGGAATATTGTCATGCTGGAACAGGTTTTGGGTCTCCTGGTTCAAGTCTGGAAAAGTCGGGTGTCCCAATACTTTTGTCCACAGCGTGTACATTATTCTATAAGATGCTGTTTGTGGTCGTGTTGCAGGTTTTTCTGATTGTGGTGTTGCAGCTGTTAGTGACAACCTCAATCGTAGCAGCGTTCATGTTCGTGTGAGTGTCATTCATTTACAGAATAAACACACACACATACGCACACACACACACACACACACACACACACGTGTTTATGTCCTACAGTGATCCATTGCGTCTCTACGTCATCAAGAATCCTGTTGTTTACTGGATGTCTAGGTAAGTTCTGGTAATTTATCCATGTTAATTACAGACACAAAATAAAACATGATGATGATGATGATGAAGGTGGTGTTTCTCTCCACAGCATGGTTTTTCTCACCACTTTTAGCTTTTTGGCTTGCATTGAATGTATAAGGTAAGTAGATCCTGTAATCTGCTGTGTTCAGTAATGTGTGCACTAAAACACTCAGTGTAACTGGGTTTCTGCTCTTCTTTCTATCACAGGAGACCATTTCCTGGGAACCTGATTTCCATGATCGCATTTGTAAGTGTATAAACGACACCAGAATTCAGCCAGCAGGGCGTCAGAATGTCACAATGTTTCAGCCAAAACATTTCTCTGCATTGTTCTCATTTTCGCTGATAAACGAGTGTAGAGGATGAAATTAATTTCACTTCTCTCTCCCACAGACTCTCACCATGTCCTTATGTTTTGGATCATTGTCAAGGTCACACACAAACCTTCAAACTCTAGGCCACCCCCTCTCACCAGAGTCTAAATTATAACATAAATGTGTATTTTATAATCTTTATTTCTGTAAAGCTGCTTTTTAAACTGTTCTATCATGGTGTGGATGGGAAGAGAAATGGTGTAGGGGTGATTCTGAAGGCAGAGTACAATAAGAATGTAGTGGATGTAAAGAGAGTTTCTGATAGGGTAATGATCGTGAAGCTGGAAAAGTGATGAATAGAGTGATGATAAATGACATCAGTGCTTATGATCCACAAGTGGGCTGTGAGATGGAGGAGAAGGAAAAATTCTGGAGTGAGCTAGATGAAGTGGTAGAAGGTGAACCTAGGAATGAAAGATTGGTGATTATAACAGACTAATGGTCATGTAGGTGAAGGGAACAGAGGTGATGAGAATGTGATGGGTAGGTATGGGGAAGGGCAGATAGTGGTAGATTTGTGTTGAACATGTATTTTAAGAAGAAGGAGGTTCAGAGGGTGACGTATAAGAGTGAAAGAAGGTGCACACAGGTGGACTATGTTCTGTGTAGGAGATGCAACCTGAATGAGATTGGAGACTGTAAGGTGTTGGCCGGAGACAGTGTAGCTAGACAGCATTGGATGGTGGTCTGTAGGAGGGTTTTGGAGGTGAAGAAGAGGAGGAGAGTGAGGACTGAAAGAAGAATAAGATGGTGGACACTGAAGGAGGAAGACTGTAGTGTGAGGTTAAGGAAAGAGGTCAGACAGGGGCCAGACAGTCAGACAGTAAAGTGTGCAGTAGGAACGACAGACTGGTTCAAAGTGGAGGTTGGACTGCATCAAGGATCGGCTCTGAGCCCTTTCCTGTTTGCAGTGGTGATGGACAGGTTAGCGTACGAGGTCAGACAGGAGTCTCCATGGACTCTGATGTCTGCGTATGATATTGTGATTTGTGGTGAGAGTAGGGAGCAGGTGGAGAAGAGCCTGGAGAGGTGGAGGTACATGCTGGAGAGAAGGGGAATGAATGTCAGTAGGAGTAAGACAGAGTAAATGTGTGTGAATGAGAGGGAGGGCACTGGAGGGGTGCGGTTGCAGGGAGAAGAGGTGAAGAAGGTGGAGGAGTTCAGGTACCTGGGGTCAACAGTGCAAGATAATGGAGAGTTTGTTCGAGAAGTGAAGAAAAGAGTGCAGGCAGGGTGGAGTGGGTGGAGAAGAGTGATAGCAGGAGTGATTTGTGATAGAAGAGTATCTGTGAGAGTGAAAGGAAAAGTTTAAAATACTGTGGTGAGACCTGAGATGATGTATGGTTTAGAGACAGTGGCATTGAGTAAAAGACAGCAGGTGGAGCTGGAGGTAGCAGAGCTGAAGATGTTGAGGTTTGCATTGGGAGTGACGACGATGGACAGGATTAGAAATGAGTTTATTAGAGGTACAGGGCATGTAAGACGTTTTGAAGACAAGATGACGGAGGTGAGATTGAGATGGTTTGGACATGTGCAGAGGAGGGACATGGGGTATATCAGTAGGAGAATGCTGAGGATGGAACTACCAGGAAAGAGGAAACGACCAAGGAGGAGGTTTATGGATGTGGTGAGAAAAGACATGCAGGTAGTTGTTGTGAAAAAGGCAGATGTAGAGGACAGGGGGGTATGGAGACGGATGGTCCGCTGTGGAGACTCCTAATGGGAGCAGCCGAAAGAAGATGATGATTTCTGTAAAGCTGCTTTTGGAAGTGTCTATTGTTAAACTCTATAAAAATAACACTGAAATAAATTGAATCACAGCTGAAACACAAGAAGGAAACAGCAAAGACCAAACACATCTCAGCTGATCAGATAAATGTGGTGTAAAAGGTGGTTGGGTTACGCCGGTGTTCACACTTTTATATGTGAAGTTTGGTGAAATACACACTGAGATTTTATTACATCCTGCACCTCAAAGCTTTAAAGTACTCACAGTGTTTATAGTATTTATACAGTACTCTTGCAGTATTTATAAAGTACTCTTACACTATTTATACTATAGGATTTATACTGTAGGAGTACTGTGTGAATCCTGTAAGAATACTGTATGTGAACTATGAACTATCGGCATACTGTGTGAATACTGTACGAGTACTGTATGTGTACTATAGGAGTACTGAAAGTGTACATTAGGAGTACTGTATTAATACTGTGAGTACTGTACAAGTACTGTATGTGTACTATAGGAGTACTGTGAGTACTGTATGTGTACTATAGGAGTACAGAAATACAGAACTCTTTCTGCACTCATACTGATCTCATACTGTACTCTTTCTTTACTCATACCATCCTCCTGCTGTCTTCCTCCTGTATACAGCACTCCTACAGTATTCTTTCTCTTCTCTTACTGTTCTATTACAGTTTTCGTACAGCACTTTCACCGTATTCTTACTGTACTATTACAGTCCTCTTACACTTCACTTTCACTACATTAAAGTGTGTGTGTGTGTGTGTGTGTAAAACACAACTGAATTTGATGCTGGTGTTAATTAGCAGTGTAACGTGTATCAAACCTCACCCTCCTGTTTCTTTGCTTTTAGTTTTTTTAAATGGAAGACCGTGTTCTTGTTTCTGGTAATGATGGTGGTGGTGTGTGTGGCCATTACAGTGTTCAGCTTCCAGACCAAGGTAAAGACCAGACAGGGGCTCTGAACACACCAGTATGTGTGTCTGTGCAAACACACACACACGCGCACACGCGCACACACACACACACACACCCCAACCCTCATCCCCAACATGTGTTGGATTATCATTATCATTACTTCCTGTCAGTGTGAGTTCAGTACTGTATCTGTTCAGGATACACCGTTTGTGAAACTGACTGACTGCACAACTCTGTGTGTGTGTGTGTGTGTGTGTGTGTTTAGGTGGACTTCACCTCCCGTCCTGGTTTGTTCTGTGCTCTGTGCATTGTGCTTTTAATAACAGGCATCACCACAGCCATCGTCCTCTCCTTTCAGTATGTAAGTACTAACACTCATCGCAACACACACACACACACACACACACACACACACACACACAGTAACTCTTTGCCTTAATACATTATACACCAAGTAACACAAAAATGCTGTGTGTGTGTGTGTGTGTGTGTGTGTGTGTGTGTGTGAGAGACGCACACACAGCATGCATATTACCATAGTGCCTGTTACACACACACACGGTATAACAATCACTGTAACACACACTAACAGCGTTTCCTTGTTTAGATTGAGTGGCTTTCCATGCTGTACACTGCTATCGGGGTCGTCTTTTTCACTCGGGTGAGTTCATCCTCAATCCATCCGAGTGTGTGTGTGTGTGTGTGTGTGTGTGTGTGTAGTTCCTGCTATTCCACACTCGGCTGATGGTGGAGAAACGGCTTTATGAGCTAAAACCGGAGGAGTACTTGTTTGGAGCTCTGACTCTCTTCCTAATCACACCGAACATCTGTTTCAGAGGGTAGGACATCGACTACAGCTGACTGACTGACACACACACACACACACACACACACACACACACACACACACACACACACACACACACACACACACGCATCAATATGTAAATGAGATGTATCTATTTGTGGAGCTTTACTAACGAATCGGCGTGTCTAACACAATTCATTCTATAAACAACTCACTGAACTCATTGTAAGGTGCCCACCCAATGGCTCAATGACAGAATCCACTGGTGTGGGTGAAGGTATTCTGCGTGTTAGTCCTTCTAGCGCGCCTGTAAAAGATTACTCAAATAATGAATGTAATATATAAATGAATAAATAATGCAGGAGAGAAAATATGCAATAAAGATGTATGAGGACATTCAAACTCATTGGAATATTTGGACTGCATGCAGGACAGACTGTAAAATCCTTCAGAATAAATTCCTTACAGCTCACCTCGTCTCACCTCGTCTCACCTCATCTCACCTCGTCTCACATGTTCTGAACTTCTCTTCTCTCAATATTTTTACTTAGATAGTGATTCATTAAATGGTTTATTGGTTGACTTATTAATTGATTGATCATAAAAGCTATCAAAGCTTGTTCTGAAAGTATGTTTTCTATTTCACAGCACCTTCAACACACCTGAGATTACTGAAGATGAAGCAGAATCATCACCTTCAGTGTTGGAAGCATACATCCATACATACAGTTTTTCCCCTTATTAATATGTGCTCAGGAACACCTCCCCTAAACCCAGGTACAGCGTGAACCAAGTCCTCTCACACACACACACACACACACACACACACACATGTGTTATTAAAGTGATATTTTATTATATTACGGGCACTCTGCATGACGGTAGAAGAGGTGAGACGCAGTAATTACACAGAGAGCACGCGCTTCGAAGATCGCTGGTGTTCTCGAAGCGGATTAAAAGGCAAATATAAAAATCATCCTTGTTTAATATGCATAAATAATGTTGTATAATGTTATAACTTGTCAGGGTGATGACGTGGAAGCGGGAGTAACTCAATCAGGCCTTTATTCTAACTCAAAATACACACAACGCAAGAGTCATTGAAAGAAAGGATATCCGCTCGGGACGAATAATCCACAACAAAGGGCAATATCCAGAAACAAAAGTACATTACCAACACCAACGAGTAATCCTCGGAGACCGGGAATCCCTGACAGCTACCAAGGAAAGCGTGGCAATGGGGATCACTGACATAACTTGTATTATTGGAGTTATTTTAGTGCGATGATTAATGATATTGAAGTGGATGATAGTCGAATTGTGGACCCTGTAGCATGTGATGTGATTGATTAATTGTGTCCTAATATGATGTTCAGTTCTCTAAAATAAAGTGTTTGATTTTATTCATGTTCAAAAGTGTTTTATGTGAGTTTGTTCTTTTTTTTTCAGCTGCTCCCATTAGGGGTCACCAGACCGGATCCTCCGTCCCTATACATCTGCCTCTTTTAACCCAACTACCTGCATGTCTTCCCTCACCACATCCATAAACCTCTTTCTTGGTCTTTTTCTTTTTGTCCATCCTGGTGGCTCCATCCTCAGCATTCTCCTACTGATATACCCCATGTCCCTCCTGAACATGTCCAAACCACCTCAATCTCTCCTTCCTCACCTTGTTTTCAAAACGTCCTACATGTGCTGTACCTCTAATAAACCCATTTCTAATCCTGTCCATCCTCGTCACTCACAACAAACATCTCAACATCTTCAGCTCCTCCTCCGGTCTTTTACTCAATGCCACTGTCTCTAATCCATTCAACATCTCAGGTCTCACCACAGTCCTATAAACTTTCCATTTCACTCACAGATACTCTTCTATCACAAATCACTCCTACTATTACTCTTCTCCACCCACTCCAATCTGCCTGCACTCTTTTCTTTACTTCTCTAACACACTCTCCATTACTTTGCAATGTTGAACCCAGGTACCTGAACTCCTCCACCTTCTCCACCTCTTCTCTCTGCATCTGCACACCTCCACTGCACTCCCTCTCATTCACACACATGTACTCTGTCTTACTCCTACTGACTTTCATTCCCCTCCTCTCCAGCATGTACCTCCACCTCTTTAGGCTCTTCACATGGTTCAGTTCTAGGACCCCTGCTTTTCACAATATACATGCTTCCCCATGGAAATATTATTGGAGGCATGGAATTAGCTTCCATTGTTTTGCTGATGATACCCAGCTATATATCTCATCTAAACCAGGCAATACAGCTCAATTAGTTCTGATAACAGTGTGTTAAAGGAATAAGAGATTAAATGACACATAACTTTCTACTATTAAATTCTGATAAGACGGAGATTTTGCTCATCGGCCCAAAAAACAGTATACAGAAGCTTCAGCATCTCAACCTGCATTTAGATGGATGTTCTGTAACCACTAATTCAACGGTAAAAGACCTGGGAGTTATTTTAGAGCAACTTCATATGAACCAAGTTACAAAAACAGCCTTCTGTTACCTTAGGATTATTTCTAAGCTAAGAAATATGTTGTCTATATCCGATGCAGAGAAGCTCATCCATGTGTTCATGACCTCCAGAATAGACTATTGTACTGCATTACTAGGTGGATGTCCTGCATCATTAATAAGCAAGCTTCAGTTAGTCCAGAATGCAGCAGCAAGAGTTCTCACAGGGTCATGAAAATATGACCATATAACCCCAATCTTATCGTCCCTGCACTGGCTTCCTGTTAAGTTTGGAATAGACTACAAACTACTACTTCTCACTTATAAACCACTAAATGGTTTGGCTCCCATGTATCTACCCAGTCTTTTAACACACTACAATCCGTCACGCTCCCTGAGATCTCAACACTCTGGACTTCTAGTAGTTCCTAGAATAGCAAAGTCCACTAAAGGTGGTAGAGCATTTTCACATTTAGCTCCTAAACTCTGGAATAGTCTTCCTGACAGTGTTCGGGGCTCAGACACACTCTCCCAGTTCAAGTGCAGATTAAAAACATATCTTTTTAGCAAAGCCTACACATAACACACATCACATCATAACCTTGTGCTCCAGAACATCTGATCACATGCACATTATCAACTTGTGCTGTTAATATCATGAACAGCAGCTACGCTAATTTCTCTCCACTGCTTCTTTTTCTCTCTCCATCCGGAGGCATCCTGAGGTGTGACCAGCTCCAGTCACCTCCCACCTCATGAAGATTATGGACGTTTGAAGAAGTAGATGCCGAACTCGCAAACATCCAGAACCATCTAAAGACGTACCAATGCCAATAGGAGCCCACTACATGTGTGGAGTTTTGACATTGGACCTCCTGGTGTGTTTAAAGGTTTGGCATTGAGAAGCTGATGCTGGATCTGCGATGATCACATATGTTGAGTAGCTTCTAGTTTTTAACCATATCGACTGTATAAGACTGTAGAAGGAGCATTACTTATAATCTTATACTCCAGTGCTCATGTTAGTTCTCACTCTCCAGTGTTCTGTATTGTTGAAAGATTTATGATCACACTCTTGATGTCACCCAAATGAGGATGGGTTCCCCTTTTAAATCTGGTTCCTCTCAAGGTTTCTTCCTCATTACATCTAATAGAGTTTTTCCTTGCCACAGTCACCACGACTGCTTATCAGGGATAAATACACACCAATCACCTTCACTGTTGATTTCTCTAAAGCTGCTTTGAGACAATGTCTGTTGTGAAAAGCGCTTAATAAACTTGACTTGACTCTCCAGTTTACACGATTTCTCTTTGTTGGCCCATATTTACAAGTGTGTGTGTGTGTGTGTATAAATGTAGTGGAGGTCTAGTCTAGAAGGGGAAATAATAAATATTTTTTGTTACAATAATAATGAAGAATGGAATAAAAATTAGACCGCAAGCTTGTTTAGTTGTGGCACAATCCGTCTTTTCACCGCACACACTCACACTGTTGATCATGATGTGCATGATGGTCTTCTTGACGATGCTGATGTAGGAGTCCACCAGGTTACGGATCGTTGTCACCTGCCTCCCCAGCTGAGGGTCTATGGAGAAGGTGTCTACTGGAGCTCCGTCATCTCCCTTGGCCTACACACACACACACACACACACACACACACACACGCGCGCGTATAAGGAAATGCACTATTGAGAATTGCCATTCATTGAGCCAAAAAGTAATGGCACCCTATATTATTATAGGCAAGCGGAGGGATGAACATACGCTGCTACGTTTGGAAAAGCAAAATCTTTCACATTTTTTATAATTTGGTCATATCGCCAATTTGCATTTTATCTGTAAATATTTTTGGATTGTATTCGTATGTCAAAAAACCAACCCTGATGAGCCCCTTTAAAAACATTCAACCTACAACATCATACTAAACAACTTTGTGGTTGGAGTGGAAGATCTCCTAGTGTAGAGCTTCAACCACAACACCTCTGAGATGAACCTTTGATGCTGACGGCACCCCAGGTCTCCTCACCAGTACCTGACTTTTAACACTATTGTAGCGGAATTTCACCCCCACCAAATCTAGTCCTTTGCTCCGTGTTTTAGCAGACGCATGCACATTTGACTGATAAAGAAGACATAAATAAAGTATAAAAACTATATAAAATAAAATATAAGAATATATAAGTGTATGAAATACTTGTATGTATATACAAGAAACGTTAATGGCAGTAAACAGTGAAACAGTAAACAAACAATTTAAGGTGGTTTAGATTGTCCATAAAGTGTCCGTGTGCGGTTCGGTGTGGTATAGAATATAAAATGGACTGTGCTGTGTGAGTCCAGAGTTTAAAGTGTCGTGGTGTAAAAGGTGAGATATGTACTGAGAATAAGTGTGATGATGGAGAGAGTGGACCAGTTTTTAGATCCTGGTTGTTTTCTGGTTTAAACTCCAAATGTCCTGCGGGAAGAAGCTCCTCCTCATTCTCTCTGTGTTCGCTTTTATGGAGCGGAAGGTACCGGAAACTGTCCACTCTCTCCACTGGGGTCCCGCTAATGTTTAGCGGTCGGTATGACCGCTATTGCTTCGTGCTGTAGTACACGATCAACTCAGTCTTGCTGACGTTCAGGAGAAGGTTGTTCTCCTGGCACCATCTCAACAGGTTTTTAACCTTCTGTAGGTAGGCCGTCCTGTCGTTGTTGGAGATCAGGCCCACCACAACGGTGTCGTCAGCAAACTTAATGATGGTGATGGAGTTGGAAGTGGCCACACAGGACACAACCCTGGGGAGCTCCAGTGCTGAGAGTGAGGGTGAATGAAGTGTGTTTTCCCACTGCTTGTGGTCCGTCTGTCAGAAAGATAGAGATCGATTGATACAGCGGCAGACTGAGTCCCAGGACCTCCAACTTAGAGGTGAGTGTGGAGGGAATTATGGTGTTAAATTCTGAACTGTAGTCCACAAACAGCATCTTTGTATAATTCCTATTTCTATTGTCCAGGTGGCTCATAGTAGTGTGAAGATGTGAAATGGTGTCCTCAGTAGAACGGTTTTGACGATATGTAAACTGTAGTGGGTCCAGTGTGTCTGGTAGAGAGGCAGTGATGAAGTCTCTGACCAGTCTCTCGAAGCACTTCATCACTACTGAGGTCAGAGCTACAAGGCGGTAGTCGTTAAGGCAGCCAGGCTGGGGTTTCTTCGAGACAGGAACAATGGTGGACTGTTCCAGTGAGAGGTTGAATATCTCAGTGAACACCGGTGCTAGCTGGTCAGCGCAGGCTTTCAGAACCGACCTGGGCACCCATGGAGGGATGCGTGTTTGGCGAGAAGGCACCTGAGGCGGTGCACTGAATAGGTCCTGGCTGCTGTTCCCGAAGGCATTCACGGGCTGTCCTAGTCTGGATGGGGTTAGGAGGGGGCAGCCCCGAAGTGGGACCTTTCACCGCCGGAGGTCTGTTAGGGGGCAGGGCTGTGGTGGCCTGCCTTCACTAAAGGGTGGGGCTGTGAATGACAGACAGAGGTGTGTCAGATCGACAGACTGAAAAAAAAAAAAAGATCTGTAAAATCAGATGCAAAGTAAAGACGAGGACACCAACCTGTCTTCCTGGACCCAGGTGTCGTTAACAGGCAGAGAAACAGGCACGGAGATGGTGGTGGTGCTGATGTAACAGATGATGGCGAGCGCCTCCTTGAGGGCATGGTACATGTGCAGCATCTCATCCCTTCTCTGAGCCTGATCAGCCGACTCCTCCATCAGACTATTCTGGTCTCCTGAAGAGTACAGGTAGGCCAGCAGCTTAAAGTGTTTGAAGTCCTTCACTTAAGAAGCAACCAGGAGGAACTTGTTTAGGATCGGAAAACTTGAACCATAGCAGCAGCCCAGCGACACCCTGGCAACCACATGGAATGTAGCAATGCCACAGTGTCCCACTGGAATGTCACACCAACACCACTGCAACCATCTTGTATACTACAACATGATATTGGCAATAATCTGGATACCATACTATAACATGCTTGTTCCGTTGTCTAAATTCTTAATTAAATATGTTTTTCTTCCAATAATAATTATTAGGCCGCAAGCTTGTTTAGTTGTGGCACAATGCATCTTTTTACCGCACACGCATGCACACACACAGTTACAATATTGATCATGTGCACGATGGTCTTGTGTATCAGGTCTCTGATGGTCTTCTTGACGATGCTTATGTAGGAGTCCACCAGGTTACGGATCGTTGTCACCTGCCTCTCCAGCTGAGGGTCCATTGAGAAGGTGTCTACTGGAGCTCAGTCATCTCCCTCGGCCTACACACACACGCGCACACACACGCTTATAAGGAAATGCATTATTGAGAATTGCCATTCATTGAGCACAAAAGTAATGGCACCCTATACTATTTAAACTAGCTGATAAGCTGTGGGGGTTGAGCTGCGTTGTTGGACATTTTATTGTGCAAACGTCTAAATAAAATCATGCGTGGCTATGATGGAGATGCTTTCTGATGAGTCCATCGTAACTTGAAAATATGGTAAATGGAGACAAGGCCAAGCCTAGCCAGGTCTTTAAGAATGGAGATCAGTATGGGGTAGTTTACTGTTATTTAGTGATAATTTAACACGTTACAGAACAGAATTGAGCTATTTTCAGTAATGTATAAACTAGAGTATATATGGAATTAGCCGGTGCAGGCGAGCGGAGGGATTAACATACGCTGCTACGTTTGGAAAAGCGAAATTTTTCAACATTTTTTATAATTTGGTCATATCGCCAATTTGCATTTTATCTGTAAATATTTTTGGATTGTATTCGTATGTCAAAAAAATGACCCGATGAACCCCTTTTAAAAACCTACAACATCATACTAAACAACTTTGTGGTTGGAGTGGAAGATCTCCTAGTGTAGAGCTCCAACCAAAACACCTCTGAGATGAACCTTTGATGCTGACTGCACCCCAGGCCTCCTCACCAGTACCTGACTTTTAACACTATTGTAGCTGAATTTTACCCCCACCAAATCTGGTGGAACATCAAAAAGAAACGGTCAAAACTTCTCAGGGTCAAACACAGGCATGAAGGAATAACTCAGACCTTTGCTCCGTGTTGAAGATAGCGAATGTGTGTTTGGTGGTCATAAAGCCTTTCTCCATGTCTCGGATCTTCAGGTTGGCCAGAGGGAGCATGTATTTCTTCTCTTTTTCCTGTCACAACCCCCACCTGTGGACGTCGGGCCCTCATACCACCCTCATGGAGTCTGTTTTTGACCGTTTTAGCAGATGCATGCACATATTTGGCCTGCTGGAGGTGATTTTGCAGGGCTCTGGCAGTGCTCCTCCTGTTCCTCCTTGCACAAAGGCGAAGGTGGTGGTCCTGCTGCTTGGTTGTTGCCCTCCTACGGCCTCCTCCACGTCTCCTGATGTACTGGCCTGTCTCCTAGTAGCACCTCCTCGCTCTGTACAAACAAACGAGAAAATTAGCAGCGTTTTCTATCCGAGTATCAGAGAACAGTCTGAATCAACTAAACAGCTGAATGGTTTATTGGTCAGCGTGGAGATACAGATACAAATCCACAGTGTTCTAACCTGGCAGCCTCCTTCCCCCACTCTCCAGTTCACTCGATTTCTCTTTGTTGGCCCATATTCACAGATGTGTGTGTGTAATATATATATATATATATAAAAAAAATGTAGTGGAGGTCTAGTCTAGGCTAGAAGGGAGGGCTCAGCAGGGCGGATTATGGTGGGCCGGGTGGAAGCACCAGGAGGTCTTCGGCTGGAGAGAGAGAAGATAGAGGAAGGATGAGTAGAGAGCATTTCACCAAGAGAAAAAGAAAGTAAAGAAAGAGAGAGATCAAAGAGAAAAGGGAAGTACACAAAGAAAAGTCAGACTCTGTTCCGGTGTGAAGGCAACAGATTTTTTTCCCCTCAGTCTATAAGAAAAACAATGCAGCAGCACTTTAGTGTTTCTGCTTCTTCACATTTCTAAAACAACCAGGACGGCTTTCAAACCAGGTTTTTTTTTTTTTTTCCTCTATAGCATTGCATTGCATGCTGGGACTTTGTTTCTCAGGTTGTCAGTGTTACCTTACAATGCCTTACACTGTGGGGCCTTATAAAAGAAAGATCTGCCCCCTGCTGTAGTCTTCATTATTTGAGGAACCAACAGATAGCCAGCACCTTTTGATCCAAGTAGGCGTGGAGGATCATACTGGTACAGAAGTTCACTGAGATACTGGGGTGCGAGACTGTCAAGTGCTTTATACGTCAGTAGTAGGATTTTATAATCAATGCGAGATTTAATTGGGAGCAGTGTAGACTGATTAAAACAGGGGTGATGTGGTCGTATTTCCTAGATCTGGTGAGGACTCTTGCTGCTGCACTCTTAACTAACTGAAGCTTTTTTCTCCACTTACTCCAACACCCAGACAGTAAAGTGTTACAGTAGTCTAATCTAGAAGTAACAAAAGCATTAACTAGTTTTTCTTCATCCTGTAACGACATCATATTTCTGATTTTAGCAATATTTCTAAGGTGAAAGAAGGCGATCCTGGTGATATTCACGTGAGACTCAAAGGAAAGACTCGGGTCAATAATCACACCAAGGTCTTTGACTGCCGTACACGCTGAAAAGGAAACACCATCTAGAGATGCTACGTAATTGAAAAGTTTACTTTTAGCTGCATGTAGTCCTTGTAAAAGTACTTCCGTCATTTCTGAGTTGGGCAGAAGAAAGTTATTAAGCATCCACTGTCTAATGTCCTTCACACACTTCTCAACATTGTTAAGCTGATCTCTCTCATCTGGCTTTGCTGAAATATACAGCTGTGTGTCATCAGCATAGCAATGGAAGCGAATTCCCATGTTTATGAATGATTTCACCAAGAGGCAGCATATATAAAAAGCAGTGGGCCTAAGACAGATCCTTGAGGAACACCAAACTTTACCTCGTAGAGCAGGGGTATTCAATTAAAAATTCAGAGAGGTCCAGGCACTAAAATTTTCTCCCAGCAATGGTCCGGATCTTATGTTGTTACTTAAAATAGTGTACCCTCATGTTAATAAAATCAATAACGCACATACATTTCTATATAATTTATTGTTAAATTTCAAGTGTTTTCAAAGTATTATGCTTTTAACATACCGAAAAGTCTGAACTTGTATGGCCCTTGAATGGAAAACAATACTGTAGTTGTCTTTACAACATGTCAAGTAACAGACACTGAAATTATTCTGAATAAAATAAAGTGCAAACACAGCTTTGAGCAGCCTGAACTTAGGGCCTATTTAAAGTAATGTAAAACATTCAGATTCTTTTTAATAAAATGAAAGTGCTTTTAATCTTCAAGAAAAAAAAATAAACAAAAGACATTTGAGCTGCCACCTTTTTAAAACATGAACTACATTTTTAATAAAATAACACAGGAAACTTAGGCGAATGCCTACATTTCAAGTAAAATAGAACAGGGCAGAATTTACTGAATAAAAGAAAAGTGCAGAACTTTGAGCAGCTTCCTTTTTCATCTCTCCTTTCTTTTCGTTTACTGTCAAGTAAAGTTTCTGCAGCCGCATTTAAGCACTCCTTTAAAACTGTCACATCGCTGAATGCTTTCTTGTGTTGCGCCAAAATTCACGCGATCTTTAACGAACACTCATTTGCACGATGCTGCCCTGTAAATGCATGCGTGATGACACGAGTAGACCCGTCATACTGTGCTTTCAATTCGATCATTTTACTTGCCCTCACTGCAGACTTCTGCGGGTACATTTCCTCCAACGACCCGTGTTTGGTCTCATAGTGACGCTTAACGTTGCCTTTTTATTAATGCCACATTTTCACAGCATATGAGACACAAAGGTTTAGAACTGGCTGCAGGCAGAATAAACATGTATTTGTACGTCCATTTATCTTTAAAAGTTCGTTTTTTAGCATCTACTTTTCTCATTTTTGAGCAAGCCATTTTCTCTCATCTCCTCTTTATCTCTCTCTCACACTCGCTGTTGCTGAAAGGTAAACAATCGATTTGTTTGTCTTGGCTATTGATGACGCTCCTGTCGTAATTACTAGATTAGCTGCGCATGAACAAATGATTTATATTTTTATTAATATCAAAGATTTTAACGGGTCCGGGCAGACTCGTCACTCGGTCCGGACCCGGACCGCGGTCCGCCATTTGATGATGCCCGTCGTAGAGTGTGGAGAACTCACCATTTACATCAATAAACTGATAGAGATCAGTCAAATAAGACCTGAGCCAAGAGGGAGATTTGATATTGGTCTGTAGTTGGACAACTGACATGGGTCAAGGTCAGGTTTCTTAATAAGGGGGTGGATAACTGCCAGTTTGAATGATTTGGGTACATAACCAGTGCTAATGGAAGAGTTTATTTTTAAAACAGGATCAATTACCTCTGGAGTTATCTGTTTACACATTTCTGTTAACCGTCTGGATTTCTTGCCTGATGTTTTCAACTTTTTTATTATAAAAGTTTATGAAATCATTACTACCTATTGATGGTCTGCATGTGAGTGCAGTGTTTTTATTCCCTGTTAATTTTGCTACCGTGCTGAATAAAAATCTAGGATTAGGCTTGGTATTTTCTATGAGGGAGAAAAAATATGCTGATCTTGCAGCACAAGAGATTTTCTATAATTTAGGAGGCTCTTCTTTCATGCTATTTGAAATACTGTTAATTTTGTTTGACGCCATTTACGTTCTAATTTTCGAGTGGTCTGTTTTAAAGTGCGTGTATGATCATTATACCACAGTGCTAATTTTTTTCTCCCTGATCATTTTGGTCTTATGGGGAGCTACAACATCTAGAGTGTAACGTAACGGTGTTTCTAGATGTTCAGTGGCCAAGTTGAGCTCTGCGGGGTCTGATGGAGATCTATCTAATATCGTAATTTCGGGAAGATCATTAATAAAATGCGCTGCTGTAGCTGACGTGAAAGTACACTTAACACGGAAACACTCAAGTTTTCCAGACTCCAGATCGAGTACCAACACTGTCCCCGTGTCACCATGGGACAAAAATGCAACGTTCTCACATCAGGAATTAAAAAAGTTTTAAATTTCAATAGAAATACAGAAACTCAATCTCAGGTTGTCAAGGTTACCTTACAAATGCTGCGTGTTTGAAATCACTCATGATGCCTGCTGACTGGAGCTCAAGTCATAGCAGAGCGAGTGAATTGATCCGGAGAGATTCCTGCCGTCATAAAAAACACGAAGAAATACCCCCCCCACAGGTATTTACCTGGGCACCCCGGGAGGGATGCATGCTGGGCAGGAAGGCACTTGAGGTGGTGCACTGAATGGGTCCTGGCTGCCGTTTCCTGAAGGCGTTCATGGGATGTCCGGGTCTGGATGGGATGGCCGGAGCACCAAAAGCAGGGGAGGGGTTTAGAGGGGGCGGCCCCAGAGTGGGACCTCTCACTGCTGGAGGTCTGTAAGGGGGCGGAGCTGTGGTGGCCGGCCTTCACTGAGGGGTGGGGCTGTGAATGACAGACAGAGGTGTGTGTCAGACCTATGGGCTGAAAAAGAAAAAAAAAAAGATCTGTAAAAACAGATGTTAAATAAAGACGAGGACACCGACCTGTCTACCTGAACCCAGGTGTCTGAGCCTGATCGGCTGACTGCTCCATTAGACTGTTCAGGTCTCCTGAAGAATACAGGTAGGCCAGCAGCTCTGAGTGGATGAAGTCCTTCACCTGAGGAGCAACCAGGAGGAACTTGTTAAGGTTTAGGGTTACACCCTAGCAACCACATGGAATGTAGCAATGCCACAGTGTCCCTCTGGAATCTCACAGCACCACCACCATCCATCTTGTATACTACAACATGATATTGGCAACAATCTGGCAACCCGCTGGGATACCATATCATAACCTATAGGGGGAATCTGGTAACTAGCCAGGATACCACATCATGACATGCTTGTTCCTCTGTCTAAATGTTTTAATTTATTAATAAATATTGTGTTCCAATAATAATAATGAAGAATGGAATAAAAGTTAGACTGCAAATGTGTTTAGTCTCCGCCTCGAGCACAGTCACTGTTTTGTTCTTAACGTTTTCTTTAATTAAACAGCTGATGTTTGTTGTTTGGGTTGATTTTATGATCTATTGTACAGTGTACTTGTGTGTTATAAAAGGCGCCTTTAAATAAAATGTATTAATATTAATATTATTATAATTTCTTTCTATTACGATTACTCGTCATCCTTGTACCAGGACAGAGACTCAGCTGTCAGGACGAACCAGTACTCCTTGGATCCTCCCTTCATGAAGCTGATGTTGATGGTGAGCCAGAACTTTCTGATAAAAAGACAGTATATTATTCTTCATTGTTATCTTATTAT
>MU551640.1:0-62760 GCA_024362625.1 Silurus asotus
CTCTCTCTCTCTCTCTCTCTCTCTCTCTTTTATTTCTACACATAAACAAACACAAGACTTATGTCAGCATATACATAATTTTACACTTTTAATTAATTTACATATATCAAAAATAATAATAAGTAAGATTAGAAGGTCTCTGGAGGACTGGGGATGTGCATGAATGTCCCAAGCTCAAAATAAAATGATGCAAATCTGCCACAAAGACATTTAAATTAAGAAATGTTTGACATATGGCAATACTGCAACAAGTCATTTGGGGTGATTTGACTCACACTTTAAGAGCAGAAGGACATCACTGGAAGACGACAAGAGATCAGGAAGACCTTCAACGAGCTCAACCACGGAAATGTCCAAACCATTCGGCAGCTTGTGCATGATCATCATCGAAGAACAATTCACATGATCTCACTTCTGGCTCACTTTGGCTCCTGCGGACTTCCCACTCTTCCTGAAGATGAAGATTCAACTCAAAGATCACTGTTTTGACACAATTGCGAAAATCCAGCTCAAATCGCAGATGGTGTTTGACACAGTTGGAAAAGTAGACTTCCAGGATATATTCCAGAAGTGGCATGAATGCTGGAAGTGCTGTATTACTGTGCAAGGAAACAATTTTTTCAGGTGATAGTGTGTAAACTTAGATAAATTAAGTACTTTTGAAAATATTTGTAACACTTACTCTTTATTTCCTTAATTCTTAGTCTTCCTGTGAGGTCAAACCAGTCTTGCCATTATACTGTACCTTAAGTAGAATCACTACTTGTTCGCAAACTGAGAGACCAATTTACATAAATACTGTAGAGCTCTAGTGAAAATCCCAGAACTTCACAAATCAGCCAATCACAAACAAGCATCCATGCAGTTGTTATTTATTTTAATATTCGATGTGAATATTAACCAAATCTCTTGCATGATTTAATGAAATGCACAACTTTCGTGTGATTGGCTGATTGTTTAAATGCCCAGCTGTTCCTAATAAACGTATTGTATAGCAATATATAGTTTGTACAGCAATTATAAACAACAGATGCAAGTATTGTCAAGCTCTTGCATCATGGGAGCTTTTCTCATGGCATTGTACTAACATCTCTACAGCAGCAGTTATTTTTATTGCATCTCTGACGACTTTACAAATGTGCACCCATTTTGTTTTTATATTGTTGTGACAGATAAGTGTGTGTGCGTGTGTGGGTTTTTTTTTATATTCTAGTCACGAGTGCTTCATTCTGCCTTGAGTGCAAGTGTTATGTATGGTATATGTTAAATCTCAGGAGCTGTTCGTGCTGTCATTGTTATCAGGCAAGAAAAAAATTCAACGAAAAGGTTATTTCTTCTAAACAAAAATGTTTAAATAAAAAACATTTCACCACATTCTGACAATTGATTACATTTTTTATTTAAAATACTTTATTGATCCATGAGTAAATTTTTTTTTCTTCACATATCCCAGACAGTGTTAGGCATGTTACAGTGCCCCTGGAGCACAAAGAGTTAAGGGCCTTGCTCAGGGGCCCCAAAAGCTTTAACCACTGAGCTACCCCCTCTCTTTAAAATGCTCTGCTTCAAGGAGTATCACATGTTGCCAGCATTAAAGGAATCTGTGCAGTACCTTCGGAATGAGCACTGTGATGTCCTGTAGATTAAAATACATGTTGCTTGTAGGCTGTTGGTTTAACCAAACAGAGTTTGAGTTGACAGCACTGAGGCCATCTAGCAGGACTATAATAACATCTGCATTGTCCTTTGTTTGGATGGTCAGAGAGCTCACTAGTCAGTAGCTAGAAAATGGAATTGCAATGTAATGAAAAAGTGTGTGAAATTTTATTACATATGTTTTGCAGCATTTTCTTTTAGTATAGAGTATGCACAAGGTGAGAAAGCAGTGTTCTAAAGGGAAAAAGTTAAACACTTTTTTTTTTAACTTAGCAGAGCAAAATTTTCTCAATAGAAATTTGTAAAAGGAGGATAAAGAATATATATGCAAAATGACATCTGACACAATGGGAAGGAATTGGGGTTTAATACTGCACTAAAGACAACATGTTTTGAGTGGCAGCATGGTTTCAGTCTGTGTCTGATTACCATGCTGCATAAGTTAAATGAGGCATTGTGAACATGCAGGAACAATGACCTGCCTGATAAAGCCTGGCAATTTAATGTCTTTCCAACTCATTTTTGCCCTTAAAGGAATAATTTGGTTTTGTGTGTGTGTGTGTGTGTGTGTGTGTGTGTGTGTGTGTGCTGTTGGTAAGATCACCTAAACCAAGTACAAGTTAATACCAAGACCACAGTGTGTCAAGACCAATACTAAGGCCTAGGCAAAGCGAAACAGAGTCAAGACTAAGATCAGCCCAGCACTTCTCAGATTCATCTTAAAGATGATCCACATAACACTAACCATAACAAGTCATAATAAAATATTAATAAATAATGATGTAATTATAGTAATGTAATGTAATTATAGTATAGTAATTATAGTGAATTTGGTTATTAATTTTCTATTGGCTTCTATGAGCAAATAAATACAAATACTTTATTCAAATTACTTACAAATCTTTATTCAATGCTTATTATTCATGTTTTATCATTGACCGAACATATTACCACTTTTGTGTCTGCAGAAAATTCAAACATTCCACATTTATTATGCTGAAAATCTGTAAATACCCAAGATATATTAATGTCTGTGAACTTCTAGTTAAAGAATTAAAGAATCATAATAAAAGTACTAAAATACTAATAGTTATAGTATAAAGTGCATGAGGAAAGTATTCACTTTTTAAACATTTTGTTGTTACAGCCTTATTCCAAAATGGATTAAATTCATTACTTTCCTCAAAATTCTACAAACAATACCCCATGATGAAAATGTAAAAGAAGTTTGTTTTAAATGTTTGCAAATTTATTACAAATAAAAAATAATAATGAAAAATTAAATGTACTGTACATAAGTATTCACTGCCTTTTCTCAAAACTTTTTTGAAGCACCTTTGGCACCAATTACAGCCTTAAAACTTTTTTTAGTTTTATGCTACAAGCTTAGCACACTTATTTCTGGGCAGTTTCTCCCATTCTTCTTTGCAGAACCTTTCAAGCTCCATCAGGTTAGACGGGGAATGTTGGTGCACAGCCATTTCCAGATGTCTCCAGAGAGGTTCAATTGGATTCAAGTCTGGTCATTCAAGGACATTCACAGGAAAATGCTGGCACTCTTTCATAGTGACCATCAGGGTCCTGGTTACCTCGATTACTAAGGCCTTATCCTCCGATCGCTCAGGTTGCCCAGGCAGCCCGGTCTAGGAAGAGTCCTGGTGGTTCCAAACTTTTTCTGTTTATGGATGATGTAGGCCACTGTGCTCATTGGGACCCAATTTTTGTACCCAATCCTGTTTTGGAGGTCTACAGGCAATTACAGTCCAATTAGGTTTGACTTCATGGTTTGGTTGGTGCTCCGACATTTTTGAATGAGTTTTAAATTAATAAATAAAAAAAATGAATTTAATCCATTTTGAATAAGGCTGTAGGAAAAACTAAAGTGCTGTGAATACTTTCCGGATGCACTGTAGGTTCTGCTGTTATGATATGATTCTTTAACTGACTGTAGATAAGATATTACTTACAATCTCACACTGGTATTAATGATATTTCTCACTCTCTGTTGTTTTTAATGATTAAAAAAATTATAACCACACTCTTGGTGTCACCCAAATAAAAATTGGTTCCTTCTTCTGAGTCAGATTCCTTTTAAAAGTTTCTTCTTTATGCCATCTATAAGGACACAGTCACAGTCACCCCAGGCTTGCTCAAATGGGATAAATACATATTTTATTATAAAGTGAACTTCTATATTTCAAACATTCTGTAAAGTTGCTTTGAGACAATGTTCATTGTTAATAGTGCTACTTAAATGAAATAAAATTGAATATGATATATTGTAGTTGAATTTGTGCATAAGGATTCGATCTACTTTTGGATAACACTTTCCTATTCATCTCATTTATGGCCACTGCATCTTCCTCAGGAGAGGAGAAGCACACAAATCCAAAGCTTTTGAAGTGTGCATTCTAGATAATCACTCGGAGAAGAATAGTAAGGAGTTACAATAAACATTGAATGAGCCACTTATGTGATTGTGTCTAAAGACCAAAATATAAACAGAACAGCTACTTTTGTTAGTATCAGGGAACTGGTATTGCATTTTTTCAGTACACAGCATGCACCTTTTCTTGTCTTTTCAGGTAGCAACTATAGTACAGTCCACTACACACTTATCCTTATGTGCCTAGCAGGCAAATGGTAACCCTTCACCTTCTGCACTCCGCATTCTCCTCTGCTACCTTAATTTGCTTCATGTGCAACTTTTGTTTTTAAACATGCCACTTGTTTTCCTTTACCCTCTTAAGGTTATCATCTTCTTCACCCATATTGTCACTTCATGTAATTACTTATGGTACTGGGTATTCAGGCTGTATAAAGGCCTATGCATCCATAATGTAACACTATGTAAGTGCTGATAGAATAGGTCACTTGGATGAAGATAAATCTTCAGGTTTGACAGGAGGAAGACCCTGAAGATTGGAGCAGATTCTAGTTCAGGCTCTGACACACACATAGGATGAAGAGACCAGAGTCAAAGTGGCCTTGGGCTTTATGTTTCCATCGAAAAAAGAGATTGAATGGAATTTTAACGCAGAGAAAAGAATCAAGTCACGGAACTAATATGAGAATTCAATACAACAGCAGAAATCCAAAGTACATATTAGCCTTATTTACTGAGTTTGAGCGTGTCAGCAACTGGAGACCCAAGAGCATTTATATCGCCAACCTGAAAGCCTTCACCTTCACACCGAGAGAAAAAGGGAGAAGGTAAAGAAATGAACATGTTGTGTAGCGATTGACTTTTATTTTTTTATTCCATTTATGTGGTAGTGATAAATGTTACCTGTGTTTGTGTATTTGTGTGCATGTAAAAAAAAATACCACAACTCTTTAAGATTAGTGGTATTTTGTTTACATGCAGACAAATACACAAACACAAGTAACATTTAAATCCCAGTCAAACACCAGATTCTAAAGTGCTCATATAGTATCACATTCGTCCCAATTCTGAAGTTTGAGTTGAATGATAGCTGATGCATCTGACCAGATACATGACTTTATGCTGCTTCCACGTGATTGGCTGATAGAATAATTGCATGAATGAGCAGGTGAACAGATGTTTCTAATAAAGTGTACTGCAGCTAACAGCTAATGTACCAAACACATCACTGCCAAAATGATAGATTTGCTAAAATTGGGTCACAAATTCTGACTTTCCTGGTTATTTTCTTCTTCTGGTAGTCCACACACTAAAAATGACAAATTGGCATGCTGGGAGGAGAACAGGGACCACATCTTGTCACCACTTACCTAATCATCTAACCTCTACATGCATTTTCACTCACTGACACCCACACACATACACACACAAGGTAAAGCATTTAGTTATAATGTATGTGTTGAAAAAGTGGAGCTCTGCAAAGCACAGAGAAAGGTCGTTTATCAGCCGTACAAAAAGCAGAAAAGGAGCCATTTTGCACATACATATTTTTCTTAGCAAATTCGAACATACACATGCATACACATTTGTCTTACTGCCCTCATTATCTTTATAAGGGTACAATTATTTATGAAGCAAATGCTGCATGATAATACACTTTAGCATTAACCCTTGCATCCAAAAAGAGGCCAAGGTCAATGGGTCAACATGTCATTATTTTTTTTTTGTCACATTTGGTTAAAAGGTGTCAACTCTAAGCACACTGCATTTATAAATTATGCCAGGAAAACAGGATTATAATAATATGCACACCCATTCACATAAAAAAGGGCTTAGAATGTAAACTAAAAGCTATTCCCTCCTAAATACTTAAATTTGATTTAAGTAAAATGCATCTAAAAGTATTCTACCAAGTTCTATATTTTGTTGAATTTTATTAGTAAAAAGAAGAACATTTATCTCTATAGCTGGCAATTTTTTTTTAAATCTGCAAATGTTCATGCAGATATAACATTTGATATGCATAAAAACATTAACAATATCTGGTTTAAATATTCTCAAGATCCAGTCTTAAATCTCCATAAAGGAGAATCAGCATGATCAGATTAACTAAAAGTCAGATTTTGGTTTTAATAAATTATCCTCTTTCAGTTTACATAATAGAGGTCACTTTCTTATTTTTTTTTTTCTGGACTATCTGTTTTCAATACTTGTCTCCTTTTTCAGCTTCAGGTCGAACAGTTTATAGGAGTGATGTATGAAATATCATAGAAAACAATATCATAAAGGACAATATAATAAAACATATCCACATCCTCATAAAAATGGAAATTAAGAATATCAACTAAATCAGTGGCATTTCACATCAAGGCCTTCATTGGTATCCTACCGGAACCAATCCACCTCTTATTAACGTCAATATGACGCTACTGCTATAGAAACCATCAATATTATATAGACTATAAAAGTATAAATGCTGCATCACAGACAAGTATCTCATGCAGCAGGAATGAATGTCAGTACTAAAGCAAGAAACCTAATGAACACAATTCAACAAGTCTTCTTTGACTGCAGTCACAGCTGTGCTGCCCACCTACTTCATCTCTAGCTAAAGCATCAATATTTACCTCATAAAATTACCTCAAGTTTATGAATTTAAGAGAATGGACTATTGGGAATATTTGTAATACATATTCAGAGCAAAAAATACATTAACACGTAATTCAGTCATTCTGGATAGGGTTTGGCCCTGACAGCCTGCCACTGGAGTACATGTGTTATTTTTATAATATGTTATACAAATATTGTCTGGCTGGTAAACTTTTTTCTCAGAGACTCACATTTTGCATTGTGATTTCAAGTTTTTGAAACCCAAGCAAACAGATGGGTTAATTGGAGAAGATAAAAGACAAGATTAAATTGCCTTTACTTAAATAGGAATAAATAATGCTGTATTACATAGTAAAACTATGCTCAGATCAGAATCGGACAAGCTCGAAGCTTTACAAATGTGATGCCTATGTCAGATCCTGCATGTCTCACACTGTGATTGCCTTCAGAATGAAGTCATTTGAAATCAATGCAATCACCTACTGACGATCGAATAGCAGATCAAAAAATGGAGATTGCAACGGTTTGACTATGTGTGTAGAATATATGGCAACTATTTACCACACAGACTCATTTGGAGAATTTGACCTGCACAGTGGAGAATCCAACAAACAATGCCAAAGAAAATATTAATCAACAGGTCAAGGAGATTTAAAAGATTTAACAACGAGATCTACAACCCAATTCTTAAATAAGTCTGGACACAGTAAAAAGTTTATTAAAACAGAATGCAATAATTTGCAAATCACACAAACCCATATTTTATTCACAATAAAACATAAAATCATATCAAATGTTGAATAAGGTCATTTAAAAAAAAGTTGGGACAGGGCCATGTTTACCACAGTGTAGCATCACATCTTCTCTCCATATACATCTGGGAACTGAGAAGAAAGTTAAGAGAGGAATGTTTTCCCGAGATGAAAGATTCTAGCTGCTCAACAGTTTTAGGTGTCCTTTGTGGTATTTTTGGTTTCATGATCTGTAAATGATGATATATTTAAATGTTTTGCATTTTTATGTCAATAAACATTATTCTAAATTGTTCCTCAATTTACCTACTATATATTTTCTATGTTCTATTGTAAATAATATATGGGTTTATGAGAGTTGCAAATCACTGCATTCTGTTTTTATTTACATTTAACACAGTATACCAACTTTTTTGGAATTGGGGTTGTAGATGAGACCAGACCCCTGACTATGGAGTGCCAAACCTGAAAACATTTGCTAATCGCTACCCAATGTCCATTGGCACCAACAACAGCACATTGCCTTATTAAGAAATCCCTTTCAAATGTGATGGATAGATGGATGGATGGATGGATGGATGGATGGATGGATGGATGGATGGATAATTGGATGGACTGTATTAAACATTCTAAATGGACAAATATGATTTAAAACCATCAGCTAAAACAAATACTCCATGTAGTATTTCTCCTCCAATCTCAAATAATGTAATGCATAGGATCAAACGGAAATTAGTAATAATATCTTTGCATTTTTTTATTTAAATTTAAAGGCAAATATGTACATTTCTTTACTTATTTATCTATAAACACTGATACACCTGCACATATATTCAATAAACCAATCCTGAGGCAGCAGTGAAATGCTATAAAATCATGTGGGTACAAGTGTCAGTTACTAGTTAATGAGAGAGATAAGAGGAGAATGGCAAGACTGGTTCAAGCTTACAGAACGTCTACAGTAACCACACACAGTAATGAGCAAAAAGACTTCTTAAAATAGCACTAAAACTAGACAGGTGAAGAATGACAAGGATGTGACCTGGGCTTTATATCAATTTGGTATTCCTAATAAAGTGTCTGGTGAGCACCTCAACATTGATGGAACGGTAAATTGATGGAACTCAATCTACAGTATTTGTGCACTAGCATGTACTTTAGAGACTGTTGTGTAAAATTCCAGATCATCAGTTTTAAAAATATTAAAACAAACCCATCTGTAGAATATCTGTGATGGAACTCATGTATTATATCCTTACCAACCTGTACATACTGTATGTAAATATATTACATTGCTACCAATGCACTTCTGGTTAGATGCTAACTTATAATTATAAGTAACAAACTTATGAGCACTAAATGTAGATACTTTTATATAACTTTATAATCGCTTTAGCTCTTTAAAGCTGCTTTTAGACAATGTCCGTTGTTAAAAGCGCTATACAAATAAAAATAAATCTACCCTTTTTGAATAGAAGTATTAATCTTATTTTAGTGTTTGGGTTTACATGAATTAGTAATTTGCAGACCCCATACCAAGAATATATATCTATACCACAAATATATATACAAATTTTGATATATATATATTACTAAAACTAAAAAAAGATATTCAATACTATCCAGACTATTCCTTATAGTGTCTAGCATTATTATATTATATAATATATATTCCTTTAAAAACCCACTGGTTTAAAATGACTGGAACTTTCATGTCAGTCACATGGATTATTGGAACATCTGATTGGTCAGTCACATGTTCCAATATTTTTGATTAAAAAAACAACGATGTTGTGTTTCATCCTTTTCTTCTTCTTGTCATATTTTGACCTCTAATCCAAACCCAGTTACACGTAATTGAGCTGGGAGGACTATACATAAGTCCACAATGACACACCCGCACACATACACACACACACACACACACACACACACTTACAGATTTGGTCTGATTACCAGCCTCTTGCCCTAATGGGGCATTATGAACTAAATAAACACTGAACAGTCACAGGGCACACAGTAATAAAGACTGATTTCAGCATGGTTTATTTTTGGCCTTCTATGAAGAGATTATTCAGATCACAATGTGTGACTCATTGGCAACCTTTAATAAAGCCCTGTGTTATTCATTGCTTGTTATTACTAATAAAGTCTTCCGCACCTTGCAACACATCGAAATATCAAAATTCAATTGTCATTAAAAAATGTAAGTTTCCCTTGAGTGAACACAACTTACAATTTTTAATTGTTCCAACAATATTTTTTAGGTTGAATAGACTGAATGCATTTAAGTATTTAAATTACTCTACTTAACATTTTACATACATGAAATTATATACAAAAACAAGCAAACAACAACAAAATATTTTTTTCTTGTATTTTATTTTTTATATTTTCAATTCAAAAATACAAACAAGCAATGATACAATTTGAAAAACAAGTTTGCCTATGTTTTTTTCACAAGAATAGTCAACCTTTTCAAAATAAAAAAATACCTGTTGGGCAAAATGGAAAGTGTTTTTCAAACACTTCCGATATTTCTGTTGCAGGGCATAAATTAGTCCAAAAAGAAGACAGAAGCCCTGAGGCAGGTTGTCCAGTTCCATCACTGAATCCCCTATCAAAAATGATGGTCAGGAAGGGTTTATTTGTAGACTCACATGGTCAAAATAGAGCATTCCTACTGGACTTTGTTGATACGTCTTTGTCAATGACATCCTAACAAAGAAAGAAACAGATTGACAAAATAATGTTATCTTGACAGGTATTTAATGCTGTTTTGACAACTAAAATGTACTTGTACATAACCTTACGGCGTGCAAACCAGGAAGCTACAAAAAAGATGACCGATGGTAGCGACATTAGCTTCAGATTTTTCATGTAAGCGTTTTGTGTGTGAATCTGTTCAGCCATGAGCTATATATGCAAGCAGAATTCCGACTGTGTGTTCTGTGTTCCTTCCTGCCCCACTTAATTTGGTGTGTTTGGCTGATGTGTTGTTTGCTTAGTTCAGGAGTATGCTTAGTCAACTCTTAGCATTTTTAGCAGTGTGGCTATTCGGCTTGCAGGAAAACCCTAGTTTACCTCCGCCCAGAGTTATGGAAGCTATAGCACAAAAGCAGCTGGTCTCTCTACTGAGGTAGTTGAGACCATCCTCCATTCCGGAGCTCCCTTCACGAGTAGGTTGTATGCCACTAGATGGCATCTATTACCACGTGTGGGCACCACCAGTTAGAGCCAGTCAACTCCACAGTTGGCTTAGTTTTGGAGTTCTTGCAGGAACAATTTGCCAGAGGGTTGACTCCATCCACCCTAAAGGTTTATATGTCCGCTATTAAGGCTTATTGTACCCCGTATTGTACAGTTGTTGGGAAAAAACATCCTCTCATGACACGTTTCAGCACCCAAAGGCTGAGGCCTAGGATACAACCCAGAGTGCCTGTGTGGCATTTGGCCGTTGTGTTGGTGGCTATATCTGAGCCCTCCTTTGAACCCTTGGCCGAGGTGGCCCTTAGGTACCTGTCGGTAAAGACCACCTTTCTTTTGGCGATATCCTCCCGTAAGGGACCTACAGACTTTATCTGTGGCCCTGTCTCTCCTGGAGTTTACGGCTTCCTCAAGACTTGTCGTTCCTAGCCCAGTCATTTCCTAGCCCAGACCAGGAGAAGCAAAATTGACTGTGTCCAATGGAAGCACTGGATACATATCTCCACAGGATGAGTCCGTGGAGAAAGTCAGAGCGGCTGTTTGTCTGCTATGGCCTGAATAGAAAACGTTTTCCTGCCAATAAGCAGACTCTCAGCAGAAGGATAGTGGATGCCATTACCCCATCTTATGACCCCTCTGTTCTTCCCACTCCTTTCGGAGAGATCAGCGGGAGTTTCCCTGCTGGGGATATGCAACGCTGCAGGCTGGTCCACCCCTTTTGACCTTTGTCAGGTTTAATGACCTCGACATCAGTGCCACTCCTGGCTACCCTGTACTGATGGTGCTCAGACACACTAGACAGGGACTGCTCATTATAGCGTGATTGGACACTCAATCCCAAAGCGTTTCTACACAGCTTGAGTTACTGAAAGTTTACGTATGTAACCCTAGTTCCCTAAAGGGGACCAGACACTGCGTCAACAGGCTATACTCCCTGCATACCTGCGGTGCTTACCTTCTCTCTTTTAGAAGCTAATGTCGTTACCATCACTCATCCATTTTGTAGCTTCATGGGTACCTAACCCTAACCCTAACCCTTGCCTATTGGCCGGATTTCACACGTAATTCAGTGAGTATAAACGCAAGGTGTTCCCAAAGCGTTTCGACGCAGAGTCTTGTTCCCTCAGAAAACTAGGGTTACATACATAACCTAGAGATGATCTAAGAGCACAGTATTGATGGAAACTTCTCAAAGCCAATGAACATGCCAGGAGTTTACACAGTTTACCAAGATACAGAAGATTTTTTTTTTATAAATTCTTAAATTTCAGTTGTCAGTCATCTCTACTTGAGACGACGTTGGGCATTCTAGATTGTTCCTTTTGGCAGAATCTCCTGTTGGTTTGAATCTCTGATTCTATCAGCATTTATGGCCTCATAAATTTAAAAATAGCTACTGCCACCTTGACAAAAAAAAAGAAAGAAAAAAAAGCAGTTTTCCAATTTTTGACAGCCTCCCATGCATGATACTTTTTGTTTTTACTTTCTGAATTAGAAAACACATTTTATTACCTGCATTAAAAAAATTAGCCAGATCCCTTATGTAACACCCCAAATTAAATTCAGCTAATTAGAAGCGTTTATCATGAGATTAACTTGGTGTCAGTTAAAAAAATAATAAAATAAGGTGCTTTTCCTTATATGAAGGAGAATAAAAAAAACTCTGAGGTATATTTTTCCCTATATTTGTTCCTTTTTTTGGCATGCTTTAATGCCACTAAATCAGGCACAGCACAATGTCACTGTATGAAGGACATCATTATATCACTGTATGAAGGACGTCATGAATCACTATATGAAACACATAATGATCAAAATGATATTCACTGTATCAAGTACAACATAAAGTAACTGAATCAGGCACAGCATGGTGTCACTGTATAAAATACAGCATGATAACGATATAGACTAATGAGTGTGTGACCAATTTGACAGTATAGAAATAATATATCTAAAATAATATATAATAAAATATAACTGTGTATATCACTGGGTAATTTCAAATGTTAATTTCAAATTAACATTTATCTTTGTCATGTAAAGGATATTATGTAAAGTGTAAAACTTTGTCAAGGGGAGAGATACACACTAAAGGTACAGAATGGTAGAGGGTACCACTTTCTCCAGAAAGTCTTTGTCTCTATGATCCTTTGCTTTGCAGGGAACAGTCTTTATTGAAGAAGCTTGGAATGGTTAGATGGAGCTCCAGGCATCGTCTTTTTTTTACATAAACTTCAGTTATTTCATATGTCCTTTATTTTTTCCTAGAGTAATTGTGTGTGTATATGTGTCGGTTAATTAGAAAAGAAAAACAGTATAAAGTATGATAGATCAAACCGCATCTAATGTCATGCCATTTTGTTCCTTTGATTAGGGGGAAAACTATTGAACATGGTTATCAAATATCCAGAGAATGGTGCTGCAATATGAATAACACTCACAGCAGGGTGTAGCCGAACAAAATTCCTTTCTCTACAACTTCCAAAAGTCATTCAGAGGATAAAAAAATGTTTCTTCTACACACTGCAGAAGTAAATTTCATGGGAATGATCACCAGTATCACTACTTTATATGGCGATGACTGTGTCTCTGTATTTCCCCCCAGAGAATACCAGCTTCCACATTAGAATAGAAGAAAAGTTATGCATAGTGGCAGGCTGGAGTGTTTATTCTTGTAATTATTGGATTTTGCTAGTTATTTTCCCAAAGAGAAAAAAAAAAGGGCAGACACTGAGATGGATGAAAAGCTGAAGGATGTTCAGAGAGGAACTCTGCAGAATGTCAGTCTTTGGCAGTCTCAGGCACTGCTGCTTGTCAGTAATACGGACAGTGACTATGTTTCCCACAAGCCGCTGCTCATGTCAGATGACTTGCCTCACCTGTTTCTCACTCATGAATAATTGCACTTCTATTTAAACGTACCTTTTGCTACAGTATCCCGTTTGTTGCTTCATGTTTTTGCATCTGATATGTGAATTTGCTAAATGTATCAAATAGATAGATAGATAGATAGATAGATAGATAGATAGATAGATAGATAGATAGATAGATAGATAGATAGATAGAATGAATATTTCCTGATTCAAACACAGAGTATTACATCATACATCAGAGTACTGCAACTCAAAGAGCAAAAGAACCCATAAGGAACTAGAGGTCAAGCGACACACGACAATCGAATCAAGGCTAATTTTTTGGGGATTTTACTGTAGATATCCATTAAAACAAATACACACAGATTTTGTTTGACTATATTTATAAATGAATAAATGATTAAACAAATGTGTTGAATAGAATGTCAGTAGCCACAGTGAAGCATAGAATTGAGGGTTTGTTGTTTGCTTTGTTTTTCTTTTCTTTTTACTTAATTAGCTTTAAGCTAATTTCATTAGCCTTGCTTCAAATGGTGCTGAGACATTTTTTGTTTAATTCCATTGAAATTACTTTCTCTCTCGTTCTCTCTCTCTCTCTCTCTCTCTCTCTCTCTCTCTCTCTCTCTCTCTCTCTCTCTCTCTCTTTTTTCCCCTTCTTTTTTCCACTCTTTTTCTCTTTGATGAAGACATCAATCTTCTGCAGTCACTGGCTGTACTGGGCTTTGACCCAGAAAAAAAGGAGAAAGCCCAGCTAATATTGAGTTAGCTCCCCAAACACACTCCTGACACACAGTCTCTCCCGAGTCCATACAAATAATTCGGATTTGCCACTATCTGACAGTTTTACACAAACCTGCACACTCACGTACACTCTCTGGAGCTTCTGTTACATATACATAGTACAGACACACTATTGCAAAGTTGCAAACATCTGCAGATCGAACCTTGTCTCACAGGTTTTTGCATTTCCTAGGATGTCTGAGTGAACAGATACATCACTGTCAAGCAGCATATTTTCAGTATAAAAGACAATACTGCAAAACCATTTATCCATTATGGCACATTTTAATAGCTGGAATCTAAATTCTTTTATCACAACTGTCACATCTATTTTCAGACAAGAACATTACGTCTAACCTTGAAAATTTTATTAAGCACATCATTTATAATAATCATATAAAAAAAATCTTTACAAGTGAAAACATTTTATAGTCAAATATATAATCCTTCAAGACCAAAGATTTCATAGATACAGTATCTCACAAAAGTGAGTACACCCTTCACATCTCAGCAATTGTTTTACTATATTTTCTCAAGTGACAGTCCTATAGAAATGAAACTTGGAGATATTTAAAAGTAGTCAATGTGTAGTTATCCGTATATATATATGCACTGCCCTTTGAAAATAACTCAACAAACAGCTATTTCTGTCAAATTAACTCAACAAAAGTAAGTGATAACAGTTGTACATTGTTTACCCATGCAAAATAACATGTACCCTAATTCATTATGTTCAAGTTTTGTCTGCTTGACAGGATCATACAAATAAGTGTATCTTGTTTTGGAGCAGTAAAGGGTGATACAGAAGTTTACCAAATTTGGTTCCCCTTGGAACAGGCTTTGCAAGGGTCCATCAAAGAACTCGAGTCATTATGCTGTGCATCAGGTGCAGAAGCGTCTTCCAAAAACAGACACATGAGTGCTGCAGCATTGCTTGAGAGGTTGCAGACACGAAAGATCCGCTTGTCAGTGCTCAGACCATATGCCGCACACTGCAACAAGTCCGTTTGCATGGCCACCGTCCCAGCAGGAAGCCTCTTCTAAAGCTGGCTCATGGGAAAGCCTGCAAACTGTTTGCTAAAGAACACCCTGGCCAAGAGCATGAATTACTGGAACCATGTACTGTGGTCTGATGAGACTAAGATAAATTTGGTTGGCTTAGATGGAGTAGAACGTGTAGGGCGATGCCCTGGTGAGGAGTGCCAAGAAAACTGTGTGGAAAACATGAATTCCAACATGTACTGTGGCATTGCAAAGTAGAATGTGATGAAACTGGGCCAAATGGTAATTTTCCATCTTAATAACGATACTAAACACAATGGCAAGATGACAACTGCCTTGCAAAGGAAGCTAAAGATGAAGGTGATGGAGTGGCCACGTATGTCCCCTGACCTGTACCCTTTTGTGCATCTGTGGAGTATTCTCAAAAAGAAGGTTGAGAAGCACCATGTGTCTAACATCCAGCAGCTCCGTGATGTCATTTTGGAGGAGTGGAAGAGGATCCAAGCAACAATCTGTGCAGCTCTGGTGAATTCCATGCCCAGGAGGATTGAGGCAGTGCTAAATAACAATGATGCTCACACAAAGTATTCACATTTTGGATACAGTTTTGACATGTTCATTTTTACTCACTTTTGTTGGCAGTTATTTTGTAAATAATGGCTGTTTGTTGAGTTATTTTTAGAGGACAGTAAATCTATACTGCTATACAAACTACACTTTTTTTAAGTTCTTTTTCTAACTTCGCTCGGTGTTTCACTATGGGAATCGCTTTGGGCGTGACCAACTACGGAAGCTCTAATGACACCACGTCTGTCTTGACAGACAGGTCGACCTGAGATCAGGCTCCGCCCCACCTACATCCCTCAGGTCGACCCCTTCTAACATCATTCACGCTTTCTTCCCGTGAGGGACTACACTAGCTCTCTCAGCACTTCCTGTTCTCGGCTGGTCTTCGCTTAACTGTTCATCGTGCGGGCCGTCATTGGATTCCGCCACCGAACGCGAGGTCAGTCATACGGGATTGTGCTGAACGACATCACCGAATAGCGTCCGCGTCGAGGCGAGCTATTCCTATTCCACCTGCTGGGTATTAAGTTACACGGTAGGGACGTAGTAGCGTCAAGCTATTACGGGCTTAGCGCGTCAAGGCGAAGCTTTTCGGAGGGCTAACTACCCTGCGAACATCAGCGGACTAACGTGTTGTGACGAGTCTAATATTTACCGTACTCAGCCATGTCTACGATCATCCCCCCCACCAAAGGGAGTGAGTCGAAGATCAGGGCGGTTGTATCCCCCCCGTGTCCATCATCATGTGGAGCGACCATCTCGGGCAGGGACCCTCACCCGATGTGCATCACATGCATGGGCCCTAAGCACGCTCAAACGTCGCTCGCGGACCCTCAAGCATGCGCTCACTGCGCGTCGCTGCCGGTGAAACATCTGAAGAGACGGCTGAGAGTAGCGGTGGCTAACCAACAGGACCCGTGTCTGTCCGGCGCCGCCGCGAGGTCTACGGTCATCGAACATCAGCCGCGAGCTTCCACGAGCTGGGCGGACATGATGGAGGCCGAATCGCCGGTCATGCCGCCTCTGTTTGATAACCTCCTCGCGGAGGATGAGGAGCGACCGTGCGACGAGGACGCAGACGCGAACTCAGACCTCCTCGACTTGGATATGGAGGACGAGGATGAGGACGACAGTGGTCCCTTCCCGGCCCAACAGTCGAGACCCCATGGATGCTGCCTACGACCCCGCTAAAGGTCTGTTTGGTCCTGCTCTAGAGAAGATGAGAGCAACCAGCACTCTCAGGAAACAGGAGGACGAAGCATTCAACCTCTGTTTGCCTCGTAAGCTGTCTCAGAGCACGCCCCCTCAGCCAGCGCGACGGGGCTTCGCCGCAGCCGCGGCTGCAAGGGGAAGACCGATGCACGCTAGGAGCTCAAGATCGGCTCTCGGCGGACAGCAAGCCGGTCCACGTCCGAGATCGGATGGATCGGGACCGTGGGGAAAGCATTCATTTGCGGCCGCGGCGGCTAAAAACCGTCCGCCCCACCCCGAGGAGCGGAAGAAGAAGCGTGCGACCTAACACGCGGATGTTCTCTTGTCCCCCGTTCTCCGCTACCGAAGAAAAGGAGAAGAGAACGCAGCCCGGTTCTGAGTTCCGTAAGGGCTTCCGCTCTAGTTTTTCCTCGAGTTCGAGGCTTAAGGGAAATTGTTCAGTGTCACCAAGCACTCCCCACAATTTTTCCCGCGCACGTCAGTTCGGACGATTGCGCAATAAAGATGTCATCATCGCATCCAAGCCACGGGCTGAGGGCGATGTGTTCAACAATACAAAACACAATAAATGTGGCACTTTCGCATCCAGGCGATCAGCCGAGGGCGATAGTGTGCGAAAATCCCGATATCCCAGCGTGCACCCCCCCAGTTTTGCCACTGGAGGGCGCGCTTGCTCTGTCGGCGAAGCCCTGCGCGGCGACGGTTGTGACGTCATCAATGTGCGACCAGAGTTGTGTGCGCGCGGGTTCCCTTTCTGCGCACCTCGTCAATTGGCGCGCATGCGCAGTTCCTTCGTGGGTTTTAAATACGGTTTCACGGGGATACAGGCTTCAATTCGCAATGAAACCACCCAGATTCAACGGTGTGTTGATCTCGGTGGCCGAAGGGGAGTCGGCTCGCGTCCTAACGACCGAGATCGACTCTCTTTTGAGCAAAAGGGCAATCAGAGTTGTTCCGGAGGCAGAAAGCCGTCAGGGTTTTTACTCCCGATACTTTGTGATCCCGAAGAGAGGGAGCGCATCTCTCCGTCCGATCTTGGATTTGCGTGTGTTAAACAAACACCTGAGAAAGTATTCATTCAGAATGTTGACACACAAAGCACTCTGTCGGTCGATCCGTCCAAACGATTGGTTTGTGACGATCGATCTGTCAGACGCGTATTTTCACATAGACGTTTACCCGTCACACAGAAAATACTTGAGGTTTGCGCACAGAAGCACTGCCTACGAGTTTCAAACCATTCCGTTCGGTCTGTCTCTCGCTCCGAGAACTTTCAGCAAGTGTGTGGAGGCGGCTCTTTTGCCGTTGAGAAACAGCGGCATTCGGATTTTGTCTTATATAGACGATTATCTGATATGCTCCTCGTCAAGAGAGCGAGCGGTCAGAGATGCGGAGAGCGTTGTCACTCATCTCTGCAGCTTGGGTTTCAAAATAAACAGGGAAAAGAGCCGCTTGTGTCCCGCGCAGTGCGCGGAATATCTGGGACTCAGTATAAATTCCCTCTCTTATCGTGTCACGCTGACAGAGAGGAGAGTCGCATCTCTCATTCAGTGTCGCTCCCGTTTTCGGGCTGGGTCTATGGTCCCGTTCCGAGTGTGCCTACGAATGCTGGGTTTAATGGCCTCGGTGATTTCGGTGGTGCGTCTGGGACTTCTCATGATGAGAGATTTTCAGAGATGGGTCGCGCGGTTGCGCTTATGTCCCCGACGTCATCTCGATCGGCCGGTAAAGATAACCCATTCGTGCGTCTTAGCGCTCCGCCAATGGGGATGCCCCGCGACTCTTCGGTCGGGGATTCCCTTGGGGGCGGTGTCGTCGCGAGTTACTATGACGACGGACGCGTCTTTGAAAGGCTGGGGTGCGACCCTTATGGGCAGAGCTGTGAACGGCGTGTGGCCACCACAGCTGATCCCGAGACATATAAACTACTTGGAGTTGTTGGCAGTATTTCTGGCACTAAAGCACTTTCTGCCTTTTATAAGGAACCGACATGTTTTGGTGAAAACAGACAATTCCACGGTGGTCGCGTACATCAACCGGCAGGGAGGTGTGCGCTCCCTCCAGCTGCATCAGTTGGCGAGGAAACTGATAATGTGGTGCGACACAAGGTTTTTGTCCATCAGGGCAACTCATGTTCCGGGCGTATGGAACAGGGGTGCAGATCTATTGTCCAGGGGAAACCCTCTGTACGGAGAATGGAAACTGCACACTCAAGTGGTGGAGCAGATATGGCAGAGATACGGCCGGGCCGCCGTAGATCTCTTCGCCTCGCGAGAAAACGCTCAGTGTCCTCTGTTCTTTTCTCTGAGGGACGAAGATGCACCGTTGGGTGTGGATGCGTTAGCCCACCCGTGGCCAAACGTCCTTCTCTATGCGTTCCCTCCACTAAGCTTGATTTCCCCCACCCTGGCCAGGGTCAGAGAACTCAGCTTGTCACTGATTCTGGTAGCTCCACGTTGGGCTTCCAGGCACTGGATCGCAGAAATTGTTCAGCTGCTGTCGGATCAGCCTTGGCCACTCCCTCCACGGAGGGACCTTCTGTCCCAGGCGGGCGGGGAGATTTATCATCCGCACCCGGACAGAATTGCTCTCTGGGCCTGGCCCGTGAGAGGTGGAACTTGAGTGTAACGGGTTTGCCCCGGTCGGTTATACACACTATCCAGAGTGCTAGGGCCGCGTCTACCCGCACGCTTTATGACAATAAATGGCGGGTTTTTGAGGAGTGGTGTGGCCACGGTCACATTATCTCTTTCCAGTGTTCTGTGAGAGACATTTTGTGTTTTCTCCAGGATTTGCTGGATAAAGGGAGAGCTTTTTCTACTTTAAAAGTGTATCTGGCGGCCATTTCCGCATGCCACGTCGGGTTTAATAACGAACCTGCGGGTCGGCACCCTTTGATTAGCCGTTTTATGAAAGGTGCACGCCGTATTAGGCCGGTGTCTCGGCAGTTAGTGCCACAGTGGGACCTGTCCTTGGTTTTGGATGCCCTTTCTCATCACCCCTTCGAGCCGGTGGATGGCGTAGGGCTGAAATTTCTTTCTCTTAAGACGGCGCTGCTTGTGGCTCTAGTGACGACGAAGCGTGTGAGCGAGCTGCAAGCCCTATCTGTCAGTCCGTCCTGTCTACAGTTCGCCCCTGGGCTCACGAAGGTTTCCTTCCGCCCAAACCCGGCGTTCGTGCCTAAGGTGGTGGATTCTTCTTATAGATGTCCCGTTTCGGAACTTTCGGCTTTTCACCCACCTCAGGAGGAGGGTGGTTTGAGTTCCTTGTGCCCGGTGCGGGCCCTCCATACGTATGTCAAGAGAACAGCGGGTTTCCGAAAATCGGACCAGCTGTTTGTTTCTTGGGCTACCCCTCACAAAGGGAAGCCGTTGTCGAGTCAGCGGCTGTCCCGCTGGATTGTGGAGGCTATATCTATAGCGTATGAATGCGGTGGTTCTCAGGCTCCCACGGGTCTGAGGGCCCACTCTACTAGAGGGATGGCGACATCATGGGCCCTGCTTAAGGGTGTCTCTGTTCAGGATATTTGTGCGGCTGCTGGCTGGGCCACGCCGCACACCTTTGTGCGGTTTTATAGATTGGATGTGTCTGAGTCATCCTTGGCACATGCAGTGCTGAGTGCCAGGCGTTCTGAACCTAGGTGATTGGCCTGTGCAATCCGGGAGTAGTCTATATCTCCCATAGTGAAACACCGAGCGAAGTTAGAAAAAGAACGTTGTCTACTCCTCTTGTGAAAAGTTCCTTAGAAAGGCAGCACTTCACTCTACATCATAATAAGTGCCCCTTTACATATATATATTATATATATATATATTTGATCTTGTTTGGGTTATTATACAAGGAATAATATCCCAAACAAGATCATTAAACCTACTTTTGGACATGATCACATATTCAAGCTTGTTGTATCTTTGTCTATTGGCAAATCATATTTTTTCTTAGAATACCCAAACCTTTCCCAGACTGGCAATGCCCTTGTGCACAAAGCAAGCTCCCTGAAAGTATTCTGATTTACTTGGAGTGGATTAGACATAAGACATATCTACAGGAAGCTTGCTTTGTTGGTCTGAGTTTAAGATCTTGTGTAAACTGATATAGAGCTCTGACCTCAACCCTATTGAACATCTTTGAGATGTTTTGTGATCTATTTGTAAATTGTAATATATTCTCTTGCAATACAAATAAACTAAGTATGCCCTAATCCCTACCTATAATGTTTTCATGAAAACGTTTAAATATAACTTATTTTATCCCACATCACATGAGAAAGCATTTGCATTAATATAGGTTGAATTTCTGAAACAAATTATGAAACTTAACACTGACATCTTTTCAGCCGTTTTGCCAGGTACATAATAATCTAGGTGTATTTTTGGAATGCAATTATCAGCAAACAGAAATCAACATGAATGAAAAACGTGGACATCCAAAAATTTGACAAGTTACATGTGACATATTAGTGTTATTTTAGAGAGAACCAAAGTAACATTACAGTTAGATTGTCTTATTTTTCTTTGGTCTGTGCTGGAGATGGTGGCTTTTAGTGCAAATCTCATCATTCTGTACTTACACATGGTCCTGGTTAAGTGGTGGAAACGTTGGCTTGCAGTGCTTCACTGTCAGCTCTTATAACAGCTCACTGGTCAGATTGAATCCTGTCTTACTTGCAAGTTACTTTAGATAAAAGCATCTGCCAAGTAAATAAATCTAAGATGCCCACTTATATGTGCAATTTGTTCTCAAATGCTCCCTGAATCGTGTTTGATATGTTTTCTGCTCTCCGCTTACTGCATACTTCTCCCACTGTCTGCGCTGTCATCGACTCTTCAGCCGTGTCTTCCTATTTGCCATTCAGGAAATCGTATCTAATCTCAATTACACTCTGCCTTTTACACAGCTTCTTTTATTACTTTTCACAGAAGGCAAACAGAGCATGAAACGCTGTTTTGAATCGACATAGCTTTACACTTGTAGTTTTTTGAGTTAAATACGAGTTCCCTTAAATTATGGGGGGGATTTTTTCCATACAAAGTGATATCTCAGAAAAAGTGCTCTATAGATGCACACAAAAAATAAATCTGGCAACCGGAATTCTTTAGCTTTTAGCATAATGTTTGGTGTTTAGGTA
Organism: Silurus asotus; assembly: GCA_024362625.1. Classification (NCBI taxonomy): domain Eukaryota; kingdom Metazoa; phylum Chordata; class Actinopteri; order Siluriformes; family Siluridae; genus Silurus; species Silurus asotus. Next base: position 22,174 of record MU551640.1, read on the forward strand.
ACACAACACAGAGAAAATTAATTAATTAATGAAACAAATTGCGTGTTGTCTTTTCTCTTGACTTAGATCAAGTTTGACCAGATGTAGTACCTTCATCTAGAAAGAAAGGTTAATTTTTTTGGCACAGTGCACTAAATAAAGCCAAATCACTGAAGTAAAGGCTTGACTTTTAAAACCCCATCATAGTATCCACTTTTTTTTTGTCAAATATCAGACATAAATCAACTCTTAAATAATTTAAGACAATTAAAAAATCTGCTTTTCTGTTACTCCCAATTTCTAAATACCTAAATCTAATGTAATTTATTCAAATATTTGCACATGCATTGGCCTTAATGCTTTATTATATTACATAAAATCAGCTACAGTTGTAACCTACATACAGATCTGCTTTTTTTCCTCTATTACCTGATACATTTCAACATTTCAACAAGGCAAAAAACAACCTGATTAACACAATAATATTCAAGAAAAAAGTCCTTAAACATCAAATGCATTTAATAACATGATCGCTTTATTTAGTATTTATTTTGTGTCATTGTGTCATTCGGTCAATGTGTTTTCCAGTACATAGAATGACCAATATTACTAATTACTTTCCCCATTAACACAAGCATATGCTTAATGTACACAGTGTTTACCATTTTTTTTTCTTTACTAACTGCATGTTGTTATTATTATTTTCCATGTGACTCAAATTAACATTTTATGTCGCATACACATAAACTATACAAAGTATGACATACAGTGAAATGTTTTTATTGACTGCTCTGTGACAAAATGTATATATATAAATAAAACTAATATATAAATGAATTACAATTTAAATAGAAATACAACATTTATGTCTTTTATATTTGTGTTTTGCATTCGCTTTTCTAACAATTGTGCTGGTTTGTATTTTTTTGGTGTTGGTTGTGTTTTGTCTCTGTTTTTTTTTTTGTTTTGTTTTTTTTACAATAAAGTAATAACAAAGTCATAAAACATTGCAATTTCTTTTTTATGTAAATCATCCAGAGTTTGGTCAAATTGGCACTGAGATGACAGCATTCGATAAAGGAGATCGAGTGTGTGCAAAAACATAGCAGTAAATTTTAGCTTACGATGATTAAAAGCTGAACTTTGATGAAAGGAACACGCGTCTGAGTGTGTTGGTTGCTTTCTCATTAAAAGTCGCCACTATTGCAATGCAATATGTTTCATATTGCAGTTCCTCGGTGAAATGTTGTTTTTGCACTGTGTGGCACCCAAACCCTGCCAGACAGCTCTGCGTAGGCTGAAGCCCTGCAGCAGTATTTGCCAGGTGTTTATTCCTCTTCTTAATGAGTTGACGAGGTACATTATGACTGGCTTGCACAAGTCACGCTGTACACATTGACAATAATACTTAATCCTGTGTATATGCAGTGGTCCTTATTCTACTGAATAGTGCTAAGAGGTTTGAATCACTCACTCAACTGTAGTGTTTGGTATTTCACTTAGTAGTCTAGCTGTAATGTAAATTTGCTTGTTTGAAACTTTAAAAAGTCCCGGTATTAGCATATGCATTAACATATGCATTGCTCATTAGCATTGCTCAGACAGAAAGATTATTTAATTATGCTCTGATTTTGGACAGGCACAGAAAGGCACAGCATGTCTTTTCTTAAACTAAATGTAATTTTCGTGTAGTTAAGTGCTCATCTTTTGTCAAGTCTGTACTTGACTTAGCTGCCATTGCCTTTAATCAACAACGTACAATGGAAATTTAGCAATGAAATTTTAAGTATGGCGAGAGAAAGAGTGAGACAGAGGGAGAGTGAGAGCACATATCTATACATACTGTATGGTGTACTTATACAGAGAAATGTATGACTGTATATATGTAATTTAATAATACTAGTTTGTGACAAAGTGCTATACAGATTGAAATTGAATTGAAGTATACCTCTATATGTGAACTGGAAATGCCTATGGACGCACAGAGGTGAGTGTATGGCCCAAAAATACCAAGAGTGACGTTAAATCCAAGCCAGTTTCTGTTGGTATTCTGCATGCACTCTGTGTCAGTTTCTGATGGGTTGAGAGCTCAGAGGTTTCATTCATTTCGACAGCTGAAGCATTAGCTGAATCTATTAGATGGCAAAGTCTTTTGCATTAAAAGTGATATGATTGGATCCAATGAAATCCACAATGCGAAAATAAAATTGGGATAAGGCATTCCCTCAAAAAAAAAAAGAGATAAGATCAGGCCAAGAAAAGAAATGTTTACCTCCAATTCTTAACTATTTCTTTTGTAATTTGAAACAATTATATATATATTTTGGGGCTGTCAAATTGAACGTGTTAATAACGTGTTAACGCAAATTTATTTTAACAGCACTACATTTATTAACGCAATTAATCTAGTGCACATTTCTGTTTGACCATTTTTATTAAAAACAAAATTCAAATAAATATAAAAGGAACATTTATTCACATTTCTTTACTCAGATATAAAGAAACCCTCCATAAATAATTAAATCATCAAACAGGTCTTTTACTGATGCGCCAAGTTTTAAATCAAGCACCAAAATCCGGCAATTAAAACTGTCCATGTGGAAATTGTCAGGGAACCACCAGCGATGCCCCCCCTCAGCACTCAGCACACTCGCAGCACCTCGCCTTCATACTAATCACCTTCACCTGTCTCCAATCTACACCCTACCTTTATAAGGCCCAAGTTCGCACTTACTCACCGTCCGATCTACGGTTCATTCTGCCCATCATCCCTGGACTATCTGTGTTTCGGAATACTGTATACCTGTTTTCCGGTACATGCTGCCTTTTAGCTTCTGTTTGTTTCCCAACGCTAATAAACGTCCTATTCATGTTCTGGTTTCCGACTCTTGATCAAATCGTGACAGAAAGAAAGAAAAAGTTTAGTTTGCTGTTGGTTTCACTAATAATGAACACACATTTGCATTTGCATTTATATTCGTCAATGCCCATGTTGATTAGAGTATATAAAACTTGAAAAGTATTAATTTAAGGTACATTTAGTACAGATAAAAATATCAGATTAAGTTGCGATTAATCACAAGGTAACTAATGACAATGATACAATTAATCATGATTAAATATTTGAATTAATTGTCAGCCCTAATAAATATATAATCCCACCTATATAATAATACATAATAATTAATGTATATACTAAGAATTATTGGGTTAATATGAGATTACGTTCATTTTTAATTATCAATTGATATCCACATCTACATGAATATTTTACTCTTTACAGTGTTTATAGTGTTTTTTTTTGTTTTGCCAGTGCTTATTTCTATTACTACTGTACACTATTTTCTCTGTTTATTTGTTTTTCTGGTTCTTTTCTGTTGTTGTTGCTGTTGTCATTACATTTCTTCTAGAACTAAACATAGTCATAAAACAGTATATTTTCTTCATCTTTAGATTATCCTGAGATGGTTCATGTTGACACTGAGATGATAGCATTCGATAACGGAGGAACGAGAACGCAGAAATCCGGCACTATATTTAGCTTAATTAATGCTGAACTTTATTCAACGTAAAGCACGTCTGTGTGTATGTTGCGGTCTCATTATAATATGCCAAAAACAAGCAATGTTGAATGATATGGGAATGTGTCTTACACAAATATGAAAAGAAATAGAGACAGTACAGATATTGATTTCTTTTTTTTTTTTAAGAAAGCTTGCCAAAAAGTTTTACAATAGGTAAAACAAAGTTTCCAAAGTTTTTTTTTAAGCTTAAAAAAGAGCTTGTAGGGAGAGGTGCCAGGTTTCATCATCATTCCAGTCCTAACTTCAACTCAAAAACTACACAAAAAAACTATCCTAAAACTGTTTATAAGAAATCGGAAAAGGTAGACATGGGTTTCATCTTTTCAAGGGAATAAAGTAATAGTGGTGTGCATTTATGATTTGAAGGATGTGACTGCAATATGCACAGTGCCTGGCAAACCTGGCAACATTGCTGGAAGGAACCTGAAACTTTAAAATCATTTAAGACCAAGTAATGAGAAGAAGAAGAAGAGGAAGAAGAAGAAGAAATGCACTATTCAGTTTCTTAGAATGTAATTGGAATTAAAAAACGATGTTGAATTTGACAAAGTTTTGCATTTAGATATGCTCATTGTGTTTCTATAATATTTGGATTAAATCCTCAAGTCAATGTTTGTTTTTCCTCACATATACCTCATAAATTTTTGATAACCGATTTCTTTCAACAAATGACAGATAACAAGTTGTTACATAAAAGTGCATTTACATAACACATGCTGATCATTCCACTGTGTCTAGTGATATGCTTGTATCTCATGTCAGTTCTTACCCACCTATATCAGACTGCAGTCAGTAACTGTACTGTGTGAAAGGCCCTTTGGACAGGTTATTTATATAGATAACAGGTTACAAATATCCCATTTAAGTAACTGGCAAAATTTCAACTGTAGTTCATGAATTGGCAAATGGCTCTGACAAATGCCTCCATCCTCTTTATAGCAAAGTGCTCCAATTACATGCAGAATGCAATAATCTGATGATGTTATAACCAAGGCAAGTGTGGACAAAGACAACAAAACATTCTACTTAAGTTAAAGTACTGTTATTTCAATTAAATTTTACTTAAGTACAAGTAAAGTTACTGGTCTAAAAATCTATTCGATAAAAAATAAAAAGTAGCTTTTTTTTAAGTTTTATTTTTTTTATTTTTTAAACTGTGGGCGGTATAGTGGCAGATTTTAGTATAGTTCATAAAGGGACTAGGTGATTATAAATCTCCAAATAGCTGCTTTAAATTAAAGAAACACCTTTGCTAATTAAAGACAAAAAAAAATAAAAATACACTTCAGTCCATGACTTTAGTCTAATGTTTCATACACTTTACAGCAAAAAAAAAGTCTCCTGTTACAATGTCATTTATGATAATGAGAGAAATCGCAAATGCAGATTCAGAACAACTTTCAATCCAAAGGTATTTCACTTTCAGGTGGGTCTGCGTCACTGGCGTCTGACCTGTCCGTCTCCACCTTTCTTTTTGTCAGGCGCAAAGAACGTACTGGAAACCAAGTGAATTCAACGACGGCCTTTTAATGAGAAACAAAAGGGCAAGGCAGAAAGCACGAAACTAAATAGCACAACTAGGGTAAACTGAACCAGGAGAAAAACTGTGGCAGAGTGAGAACAGACAATACACAGAATCTTGCATGCTAAGTGTGGTGACTGATTTGGACCAGGTGTGGATGATTAGTGAGTTGGTGAGCTGCTTGGAGTGATTGGAGGGTTCGGCGAGGGTGTGGCTGGTGGATCCCTGACACTTTCATGTGAGTTTAATGTGTTTTGTTCTCCTGCCCATCAATCAATCAGTGCAGTAAATTTACCCAGTAAGGGATATGATTAAAAATGTAGTTAAGTACAATACTTAAAAAAACAATGTATTGGGTGAAATATGTTGTGGCTCCTTTAAGAGCAGAGCGGCATTTTGGGAATAGCCTGCCGCCGCATTTTCCCGGTATTACTGCATGTATTCAAGACGAAGATTATGTCCTTATTATTTTCTGATGCTCATTTCTAAGTTTCTTTGAGTAACCCGTCACACTGTTGGCAAGAAAAATAAAAAAAGCACGAGTTTTGGAAACCTGTCTGTGCTTATATGATTTCTGTTGCAACTGGAGTTATCGAGCTCTCCCTTCACCCAGACTCAACGCGTTACAACGGCTTGTATCTAAACAGTAGCCTACCAAGAAAGTCATTGTTCACTGTCTTCCTCCTTCCTTTTACAACTATTTCTCCCAAGAGTTTATCTTTTGGCATCGTCGTGTGTTTAAAAATCACAAGCGGTGAAGTTTTTTCCTGATGCCGTGCAGCAGAACACAGGTGAAGCGATTCAGTGGAAGTGCATCTGATTTTACATGAAGAGTTTTATTTGGTTCACCTGAACCCGTTCGGAAATTATATTGGTCTAATGTTTTGGTGCTCAGTTTTTTGGCTTGAAACTTGTGAAACCAGGAAAAACCCAGAAATTAGCTGCCGTGGGGTTCAAAGTGTGGGAAAAAAGTAGCGGCTTATAGTCCGGAAAAAACGGTACATGTAATTTGTTACTTTCCACCTCATTTTAATTTGCAGATCCCCATCAGTTTAACTAATGTCAGACCAAGCTTGGATTAATTCTGTGTTCTCAGACAGTTATATGAAATTGACATATAATGATATACACCTCATAAAGCTGCAAACTGGCCAATTATAATTTCTCAATTTTCTAACTTACCATATAACTGATGAAAGCCTGAAAAGAATTTGGGTGGTCCAATTAATAAGTCAGAGATACAACAGGATATTAAATCTATGCAAACTCAAATGTCCCCTGGCTCAGACAGCTTTACAGCTCAATTTTATGAATCTTTTCTCCCTACTTGGTATGAAATAATTATTTTAAGGATGGCCCCCTATAACGTTATTTGAAGCTTCTAATTCCCTGCTCCTAAAGAAAGATAAGTTTCCCATCTCCCTGTAGCAACTACCGACCAATATCAATCTTTATTGTTCATTTTAAAATTCTGGCTAAAGTTCTATGTACTTGCCTTCAGTTGGTACTCCAGTCATTAATTTCCCACTACCAGACAGCTTTTACTTCAGGGAGACATTAATTTTTTTAAAACTAGGAGGCTTCTTAACGTTCTTTTCTCCTCCCCATCGGACTCACAACAAATCATCCTGTCCTCACATGGCAAGAAGGCTTTCAACAGGGTAGAGTCAGTATATTTTCTTTTTTGTTTAAGAGACGAATTTTCGACTACTAGTGGATAAATTCATGTTGGGTATGTCTAGCTGGAGCTTGCTTTATTGAGCACTTTATTGGTGCTTGCTTTATTTATCATTGTGGGTCATATTTATCGTGTTAAAATATATATATATGCCCAAATTCCTCTACTTTTTTCAACACAATCTAATTTGCATTAGCAAGTCTTTCTTTACTAGATTCTTTCATTTATTTGGGGAAGAAAGCCATTGTGTCACAAGGAATCAATTCTCTCTGTATATCAGATATCAAGTGGTCTGTTTTAAGGCACGTGTATGCTCGTTATACCACGGTGCAAATTCTTTCTCTTTAATCATTTTATTTTGAATTGGAGCTACATTATATAGGGTGTAACAGAACATTGATTCTAGACATTCAATAGCCCAGTAGAGCTCTGCGGGGTCAGACGATAAACTAATTACTGTTGATTATTGATAAAACTCGCTGTAGTAGTTGATGTGAATGTACGTTTAACATGGTAACGTGGTGGTGTGGTACTTATGCTATGACTGAGGCAGGTTTTAAAGGAGATAAGGTAGTAAGAAATCTGAAATAGCTTTAGACTTTGGAGTAATTATTCAATTTTTTTATATTTCATCCAAATGTTGGTATTAAATCAAGAGTGGGTCCTATGACATTGTTAATTAAAATCTTCTGAATCTAGAATGGACACAACTGCAGTTCTAATAGGGGTTTTAAGAATAGTTTTACATGGTTTGGGTTGACTGAATAACCTTTTGGCATAATTCAGATGAGCTTGCATATTCTTACATACTGTATATCCCCATTCCAATAACAGCCTCCAACCCCTGGCTCATACTTCAAGAACATAGACAAAAAGACACTTTGTATTTTGTTATTAGCACCCTGCCCTAGGTTGTTAATAGAATTTTCCCAATGGTCAACAGCTCTGTCAACATTGAGTCCAATTAAGGAAACATTACTGTTTACACAGAGCCTCTATCCACATATCCATTTAAAATAATCACTTTTATCTCCGTCTGGCTCTGATCCTTCGTTCTGCATTTGGTCAGACAATGACCTTGTCATGCTCAATGACCTGTTTGACGATAAAAGGGTTTGCATCTTGTACCTAATGGCCGTTTATTTAGCTCTTCTTAATGAGATACTTTATATAAAAGCTTTATTTTCCCACTTCCGTAATCATCCTCCTAAATGCTACTTGATCACATTCTCACTTTAAGTGCAAACCAAAGGCATCTTTTTGGTTATTTATAACAAAATAGACATCCTTTAAGTAGACCCTGCTTATATTAGAGGGTCCTGGAAGCAAGACCTTGGAGTTTTCATTACTGATTATCATTTAAAGACTTGATCGTTCCTCATCCATTCCTCATCCTAGGCATAGCTTTTTGGGTAGATTCTCGAAATATAATTCCTCTAGGTTATTGGATGATAATTTTAAAGATTGTGTTGCCTGAAAGATGATTATTGTAATTTCAATCAATTCCTAGCCATCAATTTGGGAGGCCTTCAAGGCTTTTATAAATAGGTAGGTCACTCTTCACATTAAGACTATCTTGTATAGATAATAAACTGTCCAAGCTGGATCCAACCCATGACTCTTCTCCATTCCACCACAGTTACATTTTAAGGCAAATATTACAATATATAAAATAGATAATTAAAATAAGTAAATTGATATCAGACCAGATCGATAGATATATTTTCATTATATCTTCTCAGGTTATTATATTAATTTGTACATATCCTTAAAATATTCTGGCAATCTTGACTTCCATAATTTGCTTGCTTTTACTTAAAGGTCCTGGCATTTATGAGTTTCTATTACTGATAATAGTGTGACATTCAAAAGGCATGCCCTTGAGCAGAGAAAGATGGCTACAATGCTTTTCTAATTGATGCCCATCTAAGAACATTTTTTGAGTAGATTTTATTTTTTTGCAGGTAAAGGTACAAGATGAAAGGGTCAAGCCCAATGCACGCAGTCTCCAACCAGATATCTTTATATGATCTAGATTTGTTCTCGGCTGAAAGACTTTTGGTTGAATGTTTTTTACATTTAAAATGCTCAACAAATAACAGGACCAATAACTCTCCACAGCCCTCTTTTAGCCAATTCTTTTGATCTAACTTGGTGGTCTAAACTCTAAACCAGATTTCTTTTACTGTTTTATCTAGGTGATATGTTTTTCTGAAATGAAACAATGTCCTCCATTACATGGAAGGTGGGTCCAGGAAATGTATTGCTCCTAAATACTCAAGAAGTTTTATAAGATCCTTGCTTCTAATATCTCTAAAATATTTTTCAAAGACCTGGGAACCTTTCTCAGACTTTATCAAAGGCTTATCCTGCACTCCTGATAGTAGTGGTGAAGCGCTATAATTGGCTTGTAATGATTCCTTAATGGAAAGAGGGAAGATATCTACTGGAGTCTGGAATGACCACAATTTTTCCCACTCTTGAAGATAGGGAATAATTGGTTCCATAATTATTTGTAATTTTGAGTGGAGGCCGGTTGTGAGAGAGTTTTAAATGAGATATGAATGTACAATTATGCAATGTTAAATAATGGATTCAAATGAATGATTTGCATTACTTTGCCCATAGATACAGTATATATTCTAAATCAAAGGACTAATAGCATCACAAATAAATATATTTGTATACAATTAATCACCTAAGAGCATTTTCATTTCATTCATTATTAGTAAAATTATAATCCCAATAATGGCAGTGTTTTAAATTCCTTTTTACACCACAATTTGTCAAGGATTACATATTTCTATTTACCAAATAACAACATATTGTACTTTAAGTTGTTTATTGTTATAATATTTTTAGTCATACAACATCCACAAAACAAATTCCTTCTATTAGTTACAGTTTAACTGCTCTAAAAAGGCCTTCAATAAAATAAAATAAAAAGATCAGCCTGTGTGACTTACAGCACATAGAGATGTATGCAAGTTCAGTTCAAATGTTTTAATAAAAACAAAATCAACTAACAAATACATCAAGAAACAGGAAAATATACAGAAACCAGAATGTTTGTAAGTACAGAATTGGAAAGGCAGTTTGCAAACATGGAAAGGCTAAATCAATGTTGGATGCTATATACAGGTTTAAAAGCAACAAATGCTTTCATATAGAAAATGAACTTTTATGGCATATTTGAGCATGACAATGCTAACTGCATACTGTCTATCTATTATCATAACATGATTTTGCAGTAGAAGAGTCTAGGTGCTGAACTGGCCTGCCTGCAATCTAGACCTTTTAACATTTGAAAACATTTGTCATGAAAAAAAACGAAAAATACAGCAAAGAACACCCAGAACCCCTGGACAGCTAGAAACCTGTATCGGACACTAATGGGACAACATTCCTCTCTCAAAACTTCACTAACTAGTCTCCGCAGTTTCCAGATGTAAACTGACAGAATATGCGATTCTACACAGTGGTAAACATGGTCCTGTAGCAACTGTTGCAATCATCAAATTCAAAATGACCTTTTTCCCCATAATATTTTATATACCGTATTTGCAGGTAAAATATTTGATATGTTTTTTTTGTTTGTTTTATTGTTTCAATTTAAATCTTACGACTGGGAGTAAGTGAACAGCCATGGATTCTAGGGAATGTAGTCTGGAGAAGCCACATTCGTAGACCATGGTGTGTTCTGGAATTGAAGTATTGAGGTTCTGACAGCGTTGTCACCTTACAAATCACTCCAATTTCCTTGGTCCTGAATTGATCATATTGAACATCTTTACCTTTCACTGTTACAAAGTGCTGACACTGGATGGTCATTTGAAATTTAAGCAAGTGTCTGGTCATGGTCCTTATATTTCTATTTTTATTTATTTTTATTTAGAAAGGTAGTGGTGGCAGTCCTTGATGCAGAAGCACTATAATTAAGCAGCCATCATATGAACTTCGGACTGTATGCACTGGCTGGTCACATAATTAGGTCACCCAGTGATACTGCTCATGCATGTAATAATCAATACTTTAATAATGTAAAATAGGCAGATTTGAATGAAATTGGTTAAACACATCTAAAGGTAATGGCTAGCAATCTGCAAACTAAGCAGGGCAAAGCCAAACGATTGTAAACACAACAGGTCAAACCAGAGACTCAATCATAAACAAAAGTTTGGTTTAGTCAGATTTACAGGGACTAACCAAGTGTACTGTACACTTTGACTATTTGAGTAAATCAGGTTTTGTTTTAAAGAGTACATTTGTGACTTTGTGTGGTTTGTAGGATGTATTTGGAAAATTGAAATTGTTGCATGTTGAGGCATAACACAGGCAGTGACTCGTAATGCAAAGTCATGCAGATTTACATCACACATTAGAATGGGGAAGAAAGTTGTGACATTAGTAGCTTTCACTTGGGCATGGTTGTGGTTGGCTTGTGTATTTCTGATTTTCTCTTTATAGAGTTTAGGTAGAACAATGCAAAAACAAGCAGTACATCTGTGGGTGGAGGTGATGTGAAAGATGAGAAAGGGCATAGGTATATAGCCAGACAAAATGACAGGATGGTTACACTAATGCAAATAACTCTTGTCAGCTGTGTTGAGAATAAAAACATCTCTACATAGACTACAAAGATAAAAGAACACATTGGGCTCCTTTTAGCCAAGAACAGGAATGTGGACCTTCAGTGCAGTTGTTTGCAAGGTTGTTCACCTCAACTGGAAAGTTGATGAAGTCCTTATCTATCCTACCTTGTGATGTGTCCACTGCATGCACGAGGCTTTGTCAGTTTGCATATAACTAAACCAATGTAAAAAAGAATCAGAACATGGTAAGAGTGCCAAGGTCATGTTATCTGTCAACCCTTTTTTCTCTTGATAATAAAGAAGAGTGGGTGTTATTTGTGATGAAAACAGAAAGTATATACTGTATGTGTGCAGAGCAGAGAGGAATAGGAATTAAACAAAACAAATAAAAAACTGACTTGAAATATTGCCATTTTTTTGAACCCTAATGAGAACAGTGTGCACATTTGACATTGAGATCAGTTTACAAAGCCGAACACACACACACACACACACACACACACACACACACAGTGTGCTGTTATAGTTAACATGAAGAACAAGTTTAGTGTTGCTTTATCAAGGGAAAGAAGAATGCTTTCAAGAAGCAAATCATTGCTATTGTCACATAAAGGGGAACTTGTGACAGACTTCATATTCCACAAAGGAACAAGAGATGATTAGTGACATACAGCAAGTTTGTGTTTTTGTGTTTGCATTGGGTTTGTGGGTGTTGGTTGTTCAAATGCATAAAAGAAAGGCATAGCATGTGTCAGAATAAATGTTTCATTTATTTTACATTTTGAATGACTGTTGGATGTTTGTGTATTATTTTTAAATAATAACATGCCCTCTGTACTGGATTTATCTGGCAATTGTTTGTCAAACTGCTTCAACTGCATTTCAACCTCTTGTCTTTGACAGCAGCAAAAACAGTGCTGTATTATTGTGTATATTAGGAATCATCAACTGACAGACCACTGTGCAGGTACAAACCAAGTAAAGCTGGGTAAAAAAATGCATATAAAACTATTTATGACAAAATTCAGCTGGTGTCTTATCTTTTCAAAGTCCATGTCACAAGATATAAGTGGTGATGTGCTTGTGGATTGTGTAACATAAAGGCACTCACACCATTGTCAGCAAATCTGATTCCCAACAATTGCTTTTTGAATAGGAAGGGTGTTACGGTCACAGCAACATCTAGCTAGTCATTGGAAGAGAGCAGATGATGCGTTCCTGTGAGAAAGATGCAGTCGAGTGGTTTCACAAATCTATGAGGTAAGACATGTTAGCCTTCACCTTTTCTGATTAGTAGCTGCTTCGTAATGTGGGAGAGTTGGCTGATAGGTAGAAAATAATACAGTGAGAAATATATTACTGTAAGTTATCTTATTTATTGCAATACATGTCACATTTATGGCCAACCATTTTAAAGGAAAAATATTTTTAATTTAAGTTTGTATTAGTAGCATTGGTCCACTCAGCTCGAGAAATGTTTGAATGCTAAAAGAAAATTGCAGTTGGATCATACAGTATATAATGTAAAAACAGATGATCAAATTAACAAATTAATAAACAAAAAGCTATTTTATACAGTACAGACCAAAAGTTTGGACACACCTTCTCATTCAAAGAGTTTTCTTTATTTTCATGACTATGAAAATTGTAGAGTCACACTGAAGGCATCAAGGGCTATTTGACCAAGAAGGAGAATGATGGGGTGCTGCGCCAGATGACCTGGCCTCCACAGTCACCGGACCTGAACCCAATCGAGATGGTTTAGGGGTGAGCTGGACTGCAGAGAGAAGGCAAAAGGGCCAACAAGTGCCAAGCATCTCTCGGGGAACTCCTTCAAGACCGTTGGAAGACCATTTCAGGTGACTACCTCTTGAAGCTCATCAAGAGAATGCCAAAAGTGTGCAAAGCAGTAATCAAAGCAAAAGGTGGCTACTTTGAAGAACCTAGAATATGACATTTTTCAGTTGTTTCACACTTTTTTGTTATGTATATTATTCCATATATAATTCCACATGTGTTAATTCATAGATTTGATGCCTTCAGTGTAAATCTACAATTTTCATAGTCATGAAAATAAAGAAAACTTTTTGAATGAGAAGGTGTGTCCAAACTTTTGGTCTATACTGTATATTGATTTATAACTATTAAACCTGTAAAACAAATGAAATGCTCTAGTTCAAAGAGTAATTTTAAAATGCATTGTCAATTATTTTGCAATCATATGATACATTCAATTCTTTTGCATTTTCTAAACAAGCAGCAACATTCATTTCTCAAATCAAAAAGACACTAAGGTACTCAAAAATTAAATCGATTTGGAAAAAAGGATGCTTAATATTAGTTTGTATACATTTTTTATTGAGGTTTGTTTTTCTTTTAAAAGAGGGCACTTCTGTGAAAACTGAGCAAGATCTAATTGGATTTTGAGGGTATTTTTATAAAAAAATTGCATGAACAGAAAACTACTTTCTCAACATAAAAAAATAAGTTTTAATATTTAAAAACAAATGCATTCCATATAGTCTATTTAAATTGCAGGTGGCCATGGTACTGTGAAAGCACTCAGCTTAGAGAGCATAACTCCTGCTTTCTCTATATTCATGCAGCATTTGGTGACATTCATTTCAGGAAAGAACCCTGCATGTGATAAATCAGAAACATAATATGAACATGGGAACATAATGTGCAGGCTGGACCATATTTCAGCTCTATTGTGAGGTAATAATTTCATTTTTTGAGGGTAAAATTCTACATATTCGTAGAATAAGTATTTATATTTTTGCAATTTCATCACTTCCTTGGGTAATATTAAAATATACAAATAATGTATTATGGTGAACGAATAAATATTTATTTTTATATTTGCTATGTACATTTACATTTACATTTACATTTACATTTACATTTACATTTACATATACATATACATTTACATTTAGCAGATGCCCTTATCCAGAGCGACGTACAAAAGTGCTTTGAGTCTCTAGTAATGAATAAATCTACACTGGTACGCCAGATTACAAACTTAATATAAATATAACCCTAGAATTCTACAAACTTAGAAAGTGCTAATTTAAGTGTTTCAGGAAGAGGTAGGTCTTTAGTCGTCGCTTGAGGATAATCAGGGACTTTGTTCATTCCACCACCTTGGTGCCAGAAAAGAGAAGAGCCTTGAAGTATACTTACCTCTCAATCTAATTGTACACCAACCAGGCATACCTTTATGGCCACTTAATGGTCTAAGTCACAGACATTCTACAAACATACTACAGTGAAAGTCATGGAAATCACACAATTGTGATATTTAATGTGATATTAGTGAACATTATATGGCCAGCATATATATTTATATATATTTTTTGAATTCTATATTTTACACTATGTTCCTGCCACGACTTAATTAGCTCATTCCCTATATGAGATATAATATACAGACAACGAATAATCAGCTATCATTTGCACATACAGTTTGACTCTGCAAAATGTTTCTGCTTGATTCTGTGATTACCTGCATTGTACCATGCATTGTTTTACATAATCATTAAATTGAACACTTTTATTTGTTCGACTTATAAATTAAACATACATTTTTCATGTTTTTGCCTAGAGCTTGCCCGCTCAAAGTAAAGTGGTATATTCAAGTCCACACTTATGATAAGCAGAGTAACACAAGTGGGCCACTTACTTTGTATTTCTACAAAGCTGACAGCTCTTGTCCTGTATGTCCTGTACAGTCATTCTGTATGGAGAAAATATCGTGTTTTATATTGATGCAATAGCAATAAAACCTCCTCGACTATATATGAAACTCGCCGGTTTGCTTCCATTATGTTAAAACACAGCAGCGCAGGCATCTGACAGAGGTCTGCTCCCTGATCTCCAGTTTGGCTCCTGATGGTAGGATGTTAGAAACAGGGCTGTCACTGGAATGATTAATTAAATGGAAATGGCTTCCCATTATGCAGGAGCAGTGCACAGGATTAGACAAATGGATTGGCTGTTATTTGCATTATGGTAGTTGAACTTTTACAGAATGCAGCGTAGACATGACCCAAGCCCCCATCTTCCCACCCACCCCCTTTTCTTTTTCTCTCTCTCTCTCTCTCTCTCTCTCTCTCTCTCTCTCTCTCTCTCTCTCTCTCTTTCGTTTCTCCTGTTCGCTCATTCAGGAGCATGTTTTTATCTGCCTTCTCTGATCAATACCCATCCATTTCCCTTGCTCTCTCATGAAATGATAGAAACCAAGGCTGACCCTAAGCTCCTCTGGGACATCAATTATAACAAAGACCCTGGCTGTTATAGAAAAAAAAGAACTAGAAAACCTGGAGAATATGACACCCAGCTTAAGAAAGGCTAGAAGAAATAGGAAAAAAATCCTGCAATACTGTGTGTAAGTATGTACAGATGCTCCCCACTTTGCGAACATTCACATTATGAACTTTTGCGGATACAAACAAACCTGTCCTCCAAGTGAAATTAGTTTTGAGTCGGAAAAAAAAAACGGAGGAGAGCCACCACTAGCTAGTCGTCAGGCGAATGAATTTTTTTAAGTGAATTCTCTTTTTATACATTTTTATAATTTTTTTATTGCTTATTACAAAATATTGTATACAGTGTATATACAGGGAGTGCAGAATTATTAGGCAAATGAGTATTTTGACCACATCATCCTCGTTATGCATGTTGTCTTACTCCAAGCTGTATAGGCTGGAAAGCCTACTACCAATTAAGCATATTAGGTGATGTGCATCTCTGTAATGAGAAGGGGTGTGGTCTAATGACATCAACACCCTATATCAGGTGTGCATAATTATTAGGCAACTTCCTTTCCTTTGGCAAAATGGGTCAAAAGAAGGACTTGACAGGCTCAGAAAAGTCAAAAATAGTGAGATATATTGCAGAGGGATGCAGCAGTCTTAAAATAGCCAAGCTTCTGAAGCGTGATCATCGAACAATCAAGCGTTTCATTCAAAATAGTCAACAGGGTCGCAAGAAGCGTGTGGAAAAACCAAGGCGCAAAATAACTGCCCGTGAACTGAGAAAAGTCAAGCGTGCAGCTGCCAAGATGCCACTTGCCACCAGTTTGGCCATATTTCAGAGCTGCAACATCACTGGAGTGCCCAAAAGCACAAGGTGTGCAATACTCAGAGACATGGCCAAGGTAAGAAAGGCAGAAAGTCGACCACCACTGAACAAGACACACAAGCTGAAACGTCAAGACTGGGCCAAGAAATATCTCAAGACTGATTTTTCTAAGGTTTTATGGACTGATGAAATGAGAGTGAGTCTTGATGGGCCAGATGGATGGGCCCATGGCTGGATTGGTAAAGGGCAGACAGCTCCAGTCCGACTCAGACGCCAGCAAGGTGGAGGTGGAGTACTGGTTTGGGCTGGTATCATCAAAGATGAGCTTGTGGGGCCTTTTCGGGTTGAGGATGGAGTCAAGCTAAACTCCCAGTCCTACTGCCAGTTTCTGGAAGACACCTTCTTCAAGCAGTGGTACAGGAAGAAGTCTGCATCCTTCAAGAAAAACATGATTTTCATGCAGGACAATGCTCCATCACACACGTCCAAGTACTCCACAGCGTGGCTGGCAAGAAAGGGTATAAAAGAAGAAAATCTAATGATATGGCCTCCTTGTTCACCTGATCTGAACCCCATTGAGAACCTGTGGTCCATCATCAAATGTGCGATTTACAAGGAGGGAAAACAGTACACCTCTCTGAACAGTGTCTGGGAGGCTGTGGTTGCTGCTGCACGCAATGTTGATGGTGAACAGATCAAAACACCGACAGAATCCATGGATGGCAGGCTTTTGAGTGTCCTTGCAAAGAAAGGTGGCTATATTGGTCACTGATTTGTTTTTGTTTGGTTTTTGAATGTCAGAAATGTATATTTGTGAATGTTGAGATGTTATATTGGTTTCACTGGTAAAAATAAATAATTAAAATGGGTATAAATTTGTTTTTTGTTAAGTTGCCTAATAATTATGCACAGTATATATATATATATATATATATTATAAATAATTAGGAGATATGCGTAGTCAATAATTGACACAGAAACTGCTACCTTACGAACAAATTCATGGTCGTTCGTAACGTAACTCGTTTATAATGTGGGGAGCGTCTGTACTGTATATATTTTAACAATAAAACAGCCCTGACTGTTCAGGACTCTTTTTTGATAGCATATCCTGGTGTCAGGTTAGAATTTTTCAGTCTCCTGGACTTTTGAATTTTTAAATTTCATAAAAGAAGGGTCACCATTTACCGAGCTGTAGACAAGTGTCGTTATTGGATCTATTGGTGAATAAATTAAAATATAATTATTTTCTATTTGCACTTTAGTGACATACTTTGAATAAGGATCATTTTAACCAATGCTAATTTCAAATGCTACAGTAGTTTGGGCTACAAAAAAATTACTACATCAGGATCGAATACTTTCAGCACTAACAAGCAGCCACTATTGGGCACTAGAACAGGCCCCTTAATGCCTCCTGCCACAGGGGTGTCATATTAAAGCTAATTCTGCACTCTGACCCCAGTTTCCTGACAAACAAAGATATGTGAAGTAAGAATTCCATCATAATGTACAGAATACATAAAGGGAAATCACTTTCTGGGTATGCAGTATACAATGTTATTGCACAATATAGAAGCAAAGAATTGACTAAAAAAATAACAGTTTAAAAATGAGAAATAAATGCATGAATCAAGAAAATACAGATTAGCAACAAGTCAAATGATCTGCCAGTAAATTAAATCACTTATTCCAAGCAGTAGATTTGGTCTAATTAAATTAAAACTTGCTTGTTAATTTTTTTTGCTTCTGAAATACCAGAGCTACTAAACAAGAGATCATTAAAATGAGACAAAGCATTTAAAAACAACAACAAGATTTCTTCAAGATCACGCATTCATGCGTATTTTTTACAGCTTTTTATTTAAATAAAGACTGTCTTGTAACACAGAACTTTTTATGCAAAAACAAAGCAAAATGAAGTATTTTGAGAAGCAGCAGGTAAACTTATTGCAACATAAAACATTATTGAATGTATTTTGTCATAACTGAACACTGCAAGATGTTAATATGAGAAACTGTAACAAACTACAGAACTACTTAGTTAAGTACTTTAGTACCTAACTAACTAATTAGTTTCAAAAAATAATAACCGTATTGGATAATGTTTGGAAGGATTGTTGTACTGCAGGGTCTCATAATTTGTTATTGAAAATAAATGTGTTAGTGTTGACATAAAGCATTTGGAAAAAATAAGGTTCATGAAAAAGTCCTAAGTGTGATTTTTGAGCATTTTTTAAGGGGTACCCTTAAAAAAAAAAATAATTAAACCAATTTTGCAGATAAAGTAACTAACTTTACTAGCATTAAAAACTAAGTAAGGAAAGAACAATCATAATACTCCTACATAATTTGCTCTTGCATAGAATTTAATCTTAAGATAAAATTAATATGGTTTTTATGGCTAGAAATAGGAATTAAAATCTTGATTAGATGAGAAGTTTTTGCAGTATAAAACAGGGTGTGGTTGCGGCAGTGCGTTAAAATCATATTGTAACATTCCTTGGCTTAAGGAAAAATGATGAGGCAGTAAGCAAACGGGAAATTCAAAAGAATTTTCTTCCCTCCATGTTTTTGGAATGTTTTTTTTTTCACAATTGTATTTTGCACCACAAACACTCACACAGGGCTTCAAGCTCTCCAGATGTGGAATGCATACTGTACCACTCACCTTCCTCTCTACAGCCCTACCCTCAATTCACAAATCGGCACTAAACCCCACCCTCACATAGACACGTAATGCATGTCAAATCATGACTTATTCTGTGAAGATAATTGCATATATACTATGGTCACTTGCCAGTTTTGAGTAAATAAATCTGTCATAGCTGTTTGCTATTGGAAAAATTTTGTATTGTAAAATAGTTCATTAATTACATTTTTAACAAATTTACAATAGTTGTCTCAAAGTGAATTAAACTGACCACGATTAACTGTGCATTTAATGGGTGAACATACACCTTCCAATTAGGATCAAGTACTTAAGTGTGAGTCCAAAATAAAGGCTTCTATTCTAAATGTAAAGCAATATACTGCATTTTGGAAAGTATTCATTAGAAATTCATTGGAATAGAGTACTACAATTTCCTTCATTTTGCTCTCAATGCAAACATTCATATCAAAATGATGGAAAGAAATTATGCATTTATGTCATTCAAATCAGCTCTTGGCTGTTATCCAAGAGATAACAGTCCCATTTTACTTGTCCAAACATTCCAGTGAAGATATAAAGCTCATTAAAGGTGCTTTGATTTATTATAAAGCATGTGAAATCTAACACAATGCCTTAAAATGAGGCACAGTGTGATGCCAACATTTGATCCAGTCATGCTGGTCGCATGTTGCATGCATTTTGCAAACTCTTGGAAGTTTCATTGCAATTCAGACTCTGTCACAATTAATGTCACGCATCAGTCCTGTGAATCATATCTAACCCATGAAGGCTGTGATTGACATTTCAATCTCAGACTGTGACTTTTAATCAAAAGAGAAATAGAATACACGATTCGATCAAAAGATCGAATTTAAACCACACAGAGTGGCTGTTTGACATGAACTTAAAAAGTGTTTCATTTCCTCTTATTTATATGATTTAGACAAGCGCCAAATCATATATATTCATGTACTGAGATCATTGGAATTGACATTACTTTAAATATCAATAAAAATGCTTTCTTCTGCACTTTGAGAGTTTGGAATAGTTTATGTACATAGATGATTATAAGCTTCATTAATGATTTCCCAAAAAGTTCATTCATAATATAAAGAAGAGCATGTTCATACTGAGGTAGTTTTTTCCTGCAAATGGTTTTCTGCAATGCATATGGGGACATTTTTCACTAAATGGCTTTGTTCAGAAAATACGACTTGCAGAAATTTTAAACGCTACAGTTTGATGTTTCAGGGTGCATGAATATATATTTAAGTGGCTTCTATCAAAATGCTAATATGAGTCTAAAGTATGTCATAAAGGCTGTTCAAGCCAATTGGTGAAATGACTACTACACAGATCTTGCATAATATTATGACATTATACCATATGAACGGTGAAGTGAATAACACTGTTTATCTCTGCATCATGTCACTTGGTATTGGGTGGGATATATTAGGTAGCAAGTAAACATTTTGTCCTCAAATTTAATTTGTTAAAAGCAGGAAAAAGAAGCATGTGCTCAGGATTTGAGTGAGTTTGACAAGGGCCCAAATTGTGTTGGCTAGCTGACTGGGTCAGAACATTGCCAGAACTGCAGCTCTTGTTGGGGTGTACAGTGGTTGGTATCTATTAAAAGTGAAGTGGTCCATGTAAGAAACAGTGGTGAACCGGTGACAGGGTCATGGGCAGCCAAGGCTCATTAAAGCACGTAGGGAGCAAAGGCTGGCCCGTGTGGTCCCATCCAACAGATGAGTGCCTGTATCTCAAATTGCTGATAAAGTTAATACTGTTCATTCTTGACAGGTCAGGACTGTTTTGGCAGCAAAAGGGAGACTGACACAATATTAGGCAGGTGGTCATGTTATGTCTGATCAGTGGCCATAAAGTTATGCCTGATTGGTGTATATACATTAAGATCATATAGTAAGACATGTTTTTGAATGAAACGTCTTGAGTCTCAGCATAAGAAAACATTTTTTGAAAAATGTGAAGATGCTGAATGGTCCGGTTTGATTTTTAGTCTATTTCAAGAGAAAAGAAGGTTTCTCTGCTGAGACAGTTTATGTAAGTCTGGTTTACTAAATTCAAGGGTTATTTTTTATAAATGCTTTTTTTTTTACTCAGTAACTGTGAAATGTGATGTGACAACAAAGCAAAGCTTGATAAAGTTAACTCATCCATCTTTTTGTTCTAGTTCAGGGTCTAAGCTTCTGTGAGTAAACTTTAGGCCTGGCTGTTTATGCCAAGAGACTTTCCAGACCTCTGTGTTCAAAGAATTGATCTAGCTGTCAGAGCTTAATCAAGCTCAGCCCCAGTGCTGTAAAAGTTCTTTGGACTGAATCTCAATTTCAGACAATATATGCATCACTTTTTCATCAACTTCCTTTATTATCACCCCTTACCAACTATGCATGTTAGGAACAGGTTGATAAACTAATGTATAGCATAATATTTTTAAATATAATAATGCAATATGGTATTATAATATCACTATTTTATTCAACAAATGATTAACCCATTAAAACCTACCATATAAATAAAAGTTTATTAAACCCATGAACACCTATTATACATACACACATTTTATTAGATGCTAAAAAAAATCATACTGTACAACAGTTTCATTAGAAAGCAATATAGAAGGTTTTACGACTTGCTAATTTATGCTAATTTATACTACATGCCATCACACATACTGAGCATGTGCTCTCATGCCATCATTAGGTTTAGTCTGCAGTTAAAAACAAAGTCTCAGGTGATTCCTGATAAGATTTTTGCAAGTCATCGTTTTTTCAGAGATAAACAGATATCCAATGACAGCAAATATTGATTACTTTTGGTAACAATTACATTTGACTGAACCTCTAAGCTTTGTTCAATGTCTGTTTTCCATGGAGACCATCATGATGCCATCTGCTTTGCTTTGCTGAAGCATTCCCAGGTAATGAATCCTAATAAGACAAGTTCTAATCTGTTTCAAATCGATGACTAGGAATGAATAACAGAAACTCGAGCATCAATAACAGAGTCTTCATTCAGTTGGGTCAATTTAAAGAAATTACCTGAAAGACAAAATTTAGCAGATAGAATGTAATTCAAGGTCCCTTTGTTATTCATCTATCCATCATCTGTACTGTTTATCCTGCTTTTCTGACTCAGATAAGCATCGTCAGCCCCTCCTAGCCAGGGGACTCAGGTCAAAAGGTGGGGGACACCATGCTAAAACAACACACCCCAGGCAATTTGGAAATGCCACAACCAATCAGTCTACAACACATGTTTTTGTGCTGGGGGAGACAACATCTCCAAATACAGTGTTAAAATGGAAATTGAACCTCGGTCCCTGAAGGTGTGATGCAAATATGTCAACCACTAAACTCCACACCACCATGCGCCCTTCTTTATAATTGTATAAGTAAATTTGTTGCTTTGGTTTGCTGGTGATTTGACTTCAGCCTGGGTCTTTAAAGCCATTTTTGGATTTGTTGTTAAAAAATAAAAGGTCTAAATACTAAGATCTGCACAGAAGCATGTCTACTCACTATAACTAAGTTTAGATTAAGAACTGAGAAGTATTATAGCTGGTTTTTAAATGTTCCTTCAAGTCTTTAATTTAATTAAAGCATTCTACCTTTCTATTATTGTTCAAAGAAAAGACTAAAGACCTGAACAAGCATCATGACTGCATGTCTTTCCTTCCTGTGTGTATTCCCTTCATGTACTCATAGTTCATAGGATAAGCTCCAAATCCACCTCGACTCTGACCCAAGGATAAAGCAGTGATGTCATGTCTAGGTCAGAATCAGCAAGGAGCCCTACTCCTAACTTCTGCCTGAAGTATATACATGGCTTACTCAAGTCCAGTTCCTCAAACCTCAAATCCTATTAATTCCAGTTTACACCACACACAATACACATACCCAGGGGTGCAACTGCACATTCGCTGAAGGGGTATGCAGGATCATATGACATATGACCACATGACTAAGTGGTAAAAACAAGAATATATACACTACCTGCAATGAGAGGAGTTAGATAGATAGAGTGCGAGATAAAAAATGAATGTACCCAACTTGTCTTGTTTAGAATACGATTATTATTGGAATCGCTTTCCTCTATTTCATTCTATGACATCATCGTCCCTACTTCATTCTTTTCTATCCGGATTCTTTTATGACTCTGTGATTGCTTTTCCTCAGTAGTTTTTTGATTACTGAAATCCTGGTGGTAAACAGTAAACATAATTTGTCACTGTACTTACGTAGCTTTTTCGTGTAGCTGTATTTTACTGAAATATTTCCGTTTTGGGGAGACTTTAACTTCACTACATTTCAAAGTCAAATATTGTACTTTTTTACTCAACCACATTTTGACAAATCAGTTGTTATTTTTTAGACAAAAATTTTATTAATTGAAAAGAATGAAAGGCTATAATAGGATATTATAGCTGTAATAAATCATAGTACTTTGGATA
Source organism: Silurus asotus (assembly GCA_024362625.1). NCBI lineage: Eukaryota > Metazoa > Chordata > Actinopteri > Siluriformes > Siluridae > Silurus > Silurus asotus. Next base: position 45,741 of record MU551640.1, read on the forward strand.
CCTAAGTACATTTGAAGGCAAATATTTTTTTTCATTTTATTTAAGTGATTTGTGATAAGAAGTATCTGCAAGAGTTAAAGAGAGGGTTTAGGACTGTGGTGAGACCTGAGATGTTGTATGGTTTAGATACAATGGCATTGAGTAAAAGACAGGAGGTGGAGCTGGAGGTAGCAGAGCTGAAGATGTTGAGGTTTTCGTTGAGAGTGATGAGGATGGACAGGATTAGAAACGAGTTTATTAGAGTGACAGCGCATGTAGGACGCTTTGGAGACAAAGTGAGAGAGGCCCAATTGAGATGGTTTGGACATGTGCAGAGGAGGGACATGGGGTATATCCGTAGGAGAATGCTGAGGATGGAGTCACCAGAAAGGAGGAAAAGAGGAATACCAAATAGGGGGTTTATGGATGTGGTAAGAGAAGACATGAAGGTAGTTGGTGTGATAGAGGTAAATGTAGAGGACAGAGTAGCATGGAGACGGATAATCCGCTGTGGCGACCCCTAATAGGAGCAGCAGAAAAAATAAGAAGATCTCTACTTTAACAAAAGTAAATGCATTGTGTACTTTGTCCACAACTAATAATCATATGCATGAAGTTCTGTTTTATTAGAAATAAGGCCACCGATTTTAAAATAGGTTTGGATCGCTTTTTAAAAAAATGAGTTGCTGAATATTAATTCTGCATTATGTAAATATGTCATTTTCTGGGAGCGTGGAGAATTCTGAATATTGTTTTTGGTGTTTATATTACATATGATTTTTTTTTTTGCTTCTCTAAACAGCATCCGTGTAATACCACAAATTATCCTCAGAGGAGCTGATCAACTTCCAAAATTTAATCTAAAAATCACCTCCTACTTACCTATTTTCTTGCACATCATTTTCGTCTGCTTCATATTTTCTTTACATTTGAATTGTATTTATAATAGGGCTGTGATGGGTGTTCACATTTTGATGTGGTACACACAGGTTGTTTGTGATACAATCTGCAATTGAAATGGACTTAATTAGATGTGCTTCTGCGTCTAATGTCTGAAAATACAAACTAGTTTTAATGCGATGATGAATTATTATACCAAAAAAAATACAGCAACTTCTGGTTGCACCTCACGGTCAGGACTTGGTAGAACCCCCTTTTAGTTGCTGGTACTGCTGCGTGTGTTTTTAGATCTGTCTCTATCAGCTTTGTACCTAGCTCTAATCTCTGTGAAGTTTCTGACTAAGAAATAAATCCTTTAACAATGATGTTACTACTATACTTCACTGTAAGGATGGTGCTCTCAGGATGAAGAACAGTCTTGGATTTTCAGCTAAAATCTTTAAACCATGGCTAAAATATTCTACACAGAATTTTTGGATGGTCTCCCAATTTTTAGTCTATCGACTGACTGGAGTTCAAAGATTTTGTAACAAATTTGTGTAACGTTCATAAAATAAACCATGCCATAAAAATGATTTCAATGAGGTGGATGAATCGGAGTCAGTGGAAAGAAAGGAAAGATACAGAAGTCCTAAAAGGCTATGCATTATTATATTTCTTTCATTTTTGTTTTCTCATGATCACGACTGAATTTTCTTGTGAGCTCAACATAACAAGTTGCTTTCTCCTGATTACAACATAACAAAAAGCTGTATTCTCATCATCATGACTTGAGATCGTGATCTCAGCATAAATACGGTGTACGTTCTCACGAAGCAATTGAATGGCCTAACGCCTTGTGAATGACTATGTGTCAAACTGTCAGAAGTGTAAGTTGTCAATTTGTAAAAGACACAGATAGATACTAATAGAAACTTATTTCAGTTTGAGTGAGTACCTGAACAAAGTAAAAGCGAATGTGATCATCCATGATGCTGCCTCTAGAATATATATATATATATATATATATATATATATACTTTCCTTTTACTTTATTTTCTTGTGATTTAAATATATATATATTATAGTACTTTTAAGTCTTAGGACTTGGTTATTTGAAAAGTATGATCTTAGAAATCAATGTGCATCTTGACTGATTTATTCCACATGGCCATTTCACAGTAAGTCATAATCCGAGGATAAACTGACATCGATTTTGAGTTTTTGGTCGAATGCTTTCCAGGCATGTCCTTGGCCACCAAACTAAGTGACAGACCAAGGTTACTTGAATAGTGTATCAAGATAACCTGAACAGAGGGATGTGTGAACCCTTTGGATAAGCTGGACTCGAATAGATTGAGAAACAGATGTTTTGTCAGGAGACATAGGTTTCATAATTTTCTGATTGAGAAATGTCATCCATGCTCTCCCAAAGGATTGGATCTACGATACAGATTGAGAGCAAAAGTGTTTGCGTTGTTTGAGGTTCTTTGTTCCCTTTATGAATTCTGTAGAGAGCATTTATCTGTAAGTGAGCTTAAAGTATGATGAAAAGAGCCCACTGGGCTTGGCCGGGGTTCAGTTTCTTTGCTCTAAGTTTCTCTTATCAGTAAGAATAACGGGTGTTCAGAGCCCTCTAGCCAGTACCTCTTCCCAGTGCTTCTATAATAGAGCATCCAGTTCAATGACAAATAGCAAAGTTGTGTAAGGGGTGACAGAAAATTGGAGCACTGTGAATCACTCCTTAATGGTCTAAAAAGACTCTGAGGCATTTCAAACATTTTGACTTATCTTTTAGGAGTGATATGAGATGAGCTTTCTATAAAGGATTGCAAATCCTAAAAATCTCTGTAACCCCTTGGTATTATAAGGGTTGAGGCATTGAAATGATAGTCCCAACCTTTGTATTGTCCATTTTCCACTCTCCTGAGTGTCCAAAATCTACCTCAGTAAGATGATGATGTGTTCATCAAAATCGAACTTCTCAAACATGGAGCTTGAATCGGTGCAATGGGAGTTTTTTCAAAACACCTTATAGGTTTTAGAGGTTCTTGCTTGAATGAGCAAATAATACGTGTATTAGCTATAGGTGCTATCACAAACAGGTCAAGAGGAATAATGGGACAGCAAATCCAGAACAGCTTTGCTTTGTATTTAATTTTATTTAGCAATTTAAGCTTAGTTATAACCTAACAAAATTAACAAAAAGTTTTTTTTACCTTATACCCTAATGAACCCAAAAGTAAGGGAAATTGATTAAACATAACTGGTGCCAACTCTCTACTATTCAACTATCCAAGTAAAAAAAAAACATACAACTTTTAATGTCTTAATTTTTACATAGATTTTTTGAAATGTGGGTTTTTTTCAGACAGCTTTTTTACAAAAGAAAAGTCAGCCTTGTTCTATTAAATGGCGAAGGCCTCAAACTGTTGATGAGTTGTTTCCTGGTTAGTTTATATTTAATTTAAAACTAAATATTTTGTATAGGCTTTAATTCTGGACCAGGCAAAACATGATCCTGATGGATTTTTGCTTAAACCACACTTTGCGGTTTTTTGTAGTGTGGGCAGGATCTTTGTTTTGTAACATTTGATTGTTCCTCTTTGTGGGAAGACTTTTAGCAATATTCTCATGTATTTCAAAGCATTAATTGACATTTCACAGTTCAACAGCTGAAAAGGCTTCCCACACCATGACACCTCTTTCTCCATGCTTAACTGTGGTAGAGATCTTCAAAAAACACCTCTCTGGAGCATCACCATGCAATTCAAATCATGATTCATCACTCCACACAACTCTGCTGAACCACTGTGAATCAGACTTTCCATATTCTGCCAAAGGTTTTAAGAGTGCAAATGATTCTTGTACATTCTTTGACCGATGACTTGTTAACACCATTAAAAGCTTACAAATGTGCTATATCAGCCTTTATTTGTGAAAGTGTGTGTGTATACACACACAGGACAAAGTAAAGGCAATGATTTGCATGGAGGTTTGGTTTTGTCCGTCACAAAGCAGATGGTAGGAACAAGTTCCGTTTTTTTTTTTTTTCAACGACAATCCAGATGCAAGAACATGAGCTTAGAAAAATATTGCAAACAATAGCAACCAAAGATGTAATAAAAGGTTGAAGAAGTGAGGGTGCACTGACCAGTCCATAATTCATTATAATGTATTCTTAGTGACTGCATATGGTAATGAATTCAGTCTTCTATTTGTCCTCGTCTGTCCAGAATATGAGTTGGAACAAAAAGAAATACACGAGTCACACTTAATAAACTTTATAAACTACAAGCTGTTCCTGGATATATTGTACTAGTTAGAAATTGGGGTACTGGTAAAGTGTGTAGAAAATAATACAACTGGTATAAGTACATTGTGACAGCACTAAAGCTTCTAAAATCACTACCATCATTTTGTCACAAAGCACAACCATGGTGCAGCTGAAGAAATGGATAGACAAATGACCTTAAGCTAGGGCCTCTCAGATGCAGTCCTCCGAGTCTCTTGTATCAGTGAGAGGTGGACGACCTACACATGGTAAGACATTTTTTACACAATGCCATGAGCAATGTTGAGGTAGGTTCTTATTCTTTACTTTTTTGTAACACCGTTGCTAGGTTTACAACATTTTATTGTAAAGAAATATACATTGTATCACAGTCTTTGTTAGCATTTAACATTAATCTAAGACCCAGACTGAAACATTCTAAAATGTAAAACAAAGGACAACAATATTAGTTAAAATGATATAACTGTTCTTTTTCAAAAATAAAACTAGCTATTCTCAAATACACCCAGAAATACTTAGGATAAACAGGGCTAGCTAGATATATTCTATATTTTTTTATTTCTTAGCATCACCATGATGCTGACAGAAATACATTTTTCACTGAAGATGAATGAAGGAATAAATTAATTGATAATTGTCATCTTTTGTGGCATCTTTTGTGCCATTTTTCCGTGATGAAAACACAGATTTAAACTTTTATTGACATTTAACAAATACATTTCATCAATCGTGAAATGTTTGAATGAAAAGTATGGTAGATTTTTTTCCCACTGTATGCTCCATGTGGCACTGTATACGGCTGTGTTTTTGTTTGTATTGCATATGCTAATTTGTAACTTTCCATCAGGTTCCACATGACAGCTCAACTCTTCCACCCAGTAAGACAATAAAACAAACTGAGGGCACATATAGCCCAGGAACACTGCTATATATATAATAGGTACTTTAATCTCGGTTTCTCTATTGTCCTCAGACAGACAGATAATTTACTTTAAAAGGTCAGTCCCACTACTGAACCGCAGAGTTCAATACAGCACAACTGAGCATCACTACGTACTTCAGAGGCCTTTTATAATTACCTCTTGGTGTTCCTCTCTTTCTTGTCCTATATGTTTTTGCTTTAGATACCTTTTTATACCACAGTGCTTCTAAAGTCTCAAAGGTGATTGGTCAAAATTTTATATCACATAAACTCCCAGTATTTGTGACCATCATGTAAATCAGAGGACTATATTAATGCTCGTGCAAAGTCATTTTCTTAGCATTTTTCTGCTAATAACTCATTTATAGGGACTTGTACTACATGAAATCTTGCAATGTTTCCATCATTTGCACTCATGTCTCAATCCTGGGGATGATGTAAAAATAATGCAGGAGTAAATACTGTAATACTTAAAATGATCTTTGTACTTTACTTATATAAATAGTAAGCAGGTAAATTTTGTATTTTAAAAAATCTATTTTTTTTTTTATTCATTTTTTGGACAACTTTATATATTTCAGGTTTACAGTAATGTTCGCTTTTATATTTGTAATAGAAAATCTTTAGGACCTGTTTCTAGTGTGTTCTTGGTAAGGTGAGAAGCAGTATTTTCTGTTCTTGAGGAAAGAAAAAAAAGAGTAACTAGTGAGGAAATGTATGTTTATAGCTATTATAATTAAGTAAAAACATAATGTAAGTATTAACTGTTAAAATGTCACCAAGTGACTCAAACAAAATGGAAAATGCATTGGGTATGGTATACAAATAACTTTAGTAGCAACAAATAATGTTAGTATTAATAAAAAAAAATAAAATAAAAAAAAAGGTAAATATTTGTGAATAACTGACCATAGGATTTTTTATGTGCTTTTTGGGCATCCAAATCAACATTTACTCCCCATATGATGGTAATATATCCTTCTCTTATCTGGAAAAATGTTTTACTAGAATTTGGAGTGTAGTTGTGGAGATTTCATTCAGCCATAAGGGTGTTAGTAATGTCAGATACTGATGTAGGTTGAGGAGGCCTGGAGTGGAATCAACGTTCAAATTTCTCTCAAAGGTGTTCAATAGGGTTGAGTTTAGTGCTTTATTGCAGTCCACCAAAGATCTCCCCTTACAACCCATGTAAACCATATATTCATGGAGCTGGAATAGGTTTGGGTCTTGTGAAGTGAAGTGAAGTGAAGTGAAGTGAAGTGAAGTGAAAATGTAATGCCACTGCCAGAGGTGGGAAGTAACAAAGTACAAATACAGTTCTTTGTTACTGTACTTAAATAGATTTTTATGATATCAGGACTTTACCTCACTATTCATTTTTTAGACAACTTTATACTTTCACTTATTACATTTTCAACACAATTTTCTCTACTTTCTACTTCCCACTTTTTTAAACCAAGATCGTTACATTCGTTTTAATCTATTTGGTTAAATGTTAATATTTTTTCTTATCTCTGTGTGCCATTTTCAGACCATTAACCAATTTCCTTTTATTGTGCGGCTTTATCGACCTACCACTTTAGTATCGTTTCCTGGCTATCACGCACCAGAGACGTAGGCTACTTTACGAAACTAACAACATGCAAGGCAGAAGGCAACAAAAAATATGGGTTTAACGTGGATGAGACAGAGGGAGTCAGCGACTGAGAACAGAGAGATTCATTGTTAACGCAAATTCATTTTAATGGCACAAATTTTATTTTTGCGCACTTAACTTTGACCATTTTTATTTTAAAATTAAAACCTTTAACGTACGTTTATTCACGACATCCTTTTATTACTCAGATACTAAAAAATAAAAATAAACTGCACCAAAAAATCATTACAGTACTTGAACTTTTATCAGAATCTTTTAAACATGAGTATCTGTACTTTTGCTTAAGTGAAGGATGTGTGTACTTTTGCTACCTTTGGCCACTGCATCTAAAGACATCCAATACAATTGTGTGCCTCCAACCCAGTCAGCAAACAAATTTGGCCCAGATTTGGCATTCATCTGGCACAGCTGGCATTCACTGGCATACAGCATGTGGGCCAAACATGGCACGGTTTGGCAGAGGTGGTACCGATTTTAAGGCGGCTCACAAGACATGGGACAGATGTCATTTAGGACCAGTTATGGGTATTTAACTTGGCTGAGACTTGGGCCAGTTATGGCCCATGTGTGGCCCTTGTCTGGAATAGGGTAGAGTGAAGCCCAAAAGCAAAGTATTGCCATCCGGACCCTGCCGGGGGGGCCCAAGGTCCATAGACGACGCTCTAAGCCCAAATCGAAGGGGTCGGCCAACCTAAGGGTGTTCCTCTCCTCGAACAAGGGGGCAGTGGTGCTGAGCCCCTGTAAATCAGAGCTCCCTATTTCGGGGAGGGTGCTTTAAACCTAATTATACGGTGCTTGTACCTCCTCAACACCACCAGGAGGCCAGACTGTTATCTCTCCCACAAGACGTGCCTCAAAGCGCAGTCTACCCCCAAAACTAGATCTACATCGGTGGCATTACTAATTACGGATTTGAAAAGAGGATTAGCATAGGGTGGTCCTTGCAGGTGGTTCTTAAAATATACTGTATATACATAGTATATGTAACAGAGCTAATTTGCAACAAACACTTACAAGTATTTCATTTATGTAGTCATGCAAGAACACCCAGAATTATGCACACCTACCCACCCATGACGGCCAACTAATTTTTTTTATTTGTTTCTGGCTTGCCAAATGCAACACATCTGAGCGCAAAATGCAAAAGACATGCTGAAAGATCATATCTCTTAAAACTACTTCCGATGCGCATTGTGTCCAAAAGCAATTAAGAATTAACATCTGTTGTTTTGATTTCGGGGGACGAGTTAAAGTGACAGATGCACTACCATGTTCTCCCTATCACATAGATCCAGTTGGCTAAATTTAGAAATCTGATGAAGGAGAGGATAGAAAAAGACTGCAGGAGAAGATGTGTTAGTTTTAAAGGATACAACCCCTTTGGAGTGTGTGATTGGTAAATATATTTTTTTTAAAAGGACGGACCACAGCCATAGATTCGGGCAAGCCAACTGTACACAATTTTTTACTGAGGGAATAGAATAATGTAATCTGGTCTAAAAGCCAGCACAAATATTCAGTGTACAATTAATAAATGTGTGAATATACACAGCACACCTTTCACAGAACTCATTAAACTCCTGATTGTGGTTTTCACAGTTTTTATCAGTTCCAATTGATTTAAGTGGTTATGTGAATTTTTCTTTCCTTGTGCACACTTGTAAAGAACATTTCCTGCACTTGCATCCACTCTTCTCTGTGACAATGATGATACATTTGCTCAACATTAGAGACATTTATGAAAAACACTGCTCGCAGAAGGCAACAGGTATCATCAAGGACATCACAAATCCACTTCATTGAGTGTTTGTATGTCTACCCTCAGGGAAATAATACAGAAACATACACTGTCACATGAAATGACTTGTGAACAGCCTTTTCCTTCAGCATACTAATGATGCCATCTGATGCCAATGATAAACTGCCATCCTCCACGTATTAACTTATTGCAGAAATCTGTCATAACTACATCTGCAATTACTGTAATCTACTTTATGTAACTACTGCATCATATAGTATACAGCACTCTGTCACCTCTACATCAACCCTACTGCTATTTGCACTACTCATATGCATCATTTCATACTGTCTACCTTTAGATGTACAGTCTTATATTAACTAATATACCAGAGCTTTCCAATTTGATTTTAATTGATTTGCTAATAAATCTACTGTGTATATGCTATCTGCATTTCTTTCAATCTCTACCTGACCATGACAATGAATTTAAATCCAACCTAACCTGAAATATAACCCATTTTATTCCACTGTAAAGAGACGTAAATTTGTAAACAGTAATTCAGTGGGTAGCATTGGTAGGACATAAGGTTGCATTGCAAGCTCATTGCTTCACATTAGTTGGTTTAATCCTATGTTTTATTTTCTGTGTGCCACCTCCAGGTTCTCCCGAACACATGCAGGTCTTTGGACTAACAATCATTAATTACCTTTGCAAATGGATGTTTGTACACATAGTGTCCAATCATGGTGTGGTGTCTCATGGGTATGTTCTTTTTTCATGCACAGTGTTTTAAAGATAAACTGTTCACCATGACCAGGATAAAGCAGTTACTAAAGATGAATAGAAGAAGGACTATTGAGTTGGCACATGTCTATGGGACTGGGAGCAAAAAATTATAATGCAGCTTTTATTTTCTGTTCCTGAAGAATACAGCAGGATGGTAAAACCCACACAAGCGCAAGTCGCAAAGTGTACTGTATGTGTGCCTGTCTATCTCTGCAGTGCTCATGGGTGAGAGGTGTCATTCAGTGATTTCATGAAGCTTCCTGTCAGTTCAGTACAAATGAACAAGACTGAAAGGGGAAGAAATAAATTTATGAAGAGACGGTGGAGCAGTGAAATAATGATGGGTGGGAAAAAAGGAAACATGAAAAGAATGAGCAGACATGGAGGTAAGACAAAGAAAAAACTGCAGTACAAGGAACAAAGATGAAAAGAAGTAAAAAAAAAAAAAAAAAAAACAAGGTTCAGAGGCCAAATGGAAGAGGCTCATTTATATTTCATAAACCTAACACAATCTCTCAATCTTTCTTTCTCTCACTGAGTGACTTTTTTTGAATGATCAAATGTGTGTTGTTTGATGATTTGGAGGTAATTTATTACTAGCAAACAGAAATGGAATAAATATTTATTTACATAAATGCCTTTCATAGCAATTGTAGAAACCTCATCAGTGAGGGAGATTCTTAACATTTCAAATACCACATTGTAATCTTGTTTACACTAATTCCTGCTGCCAAGTCTAACAATTAAGAGATGATGGTCTAAATATTGCTGTATTGTAATATAATTCTTGTCCATATTAAAAGCCTGAGTATAGTCCAGTGTTGCACTTTTTTTCTCTCTCTCTCATTTTTATGCTGTGCTGCAAAAGTATTCATTCCTGTTGCTGTAAAACAATTTTTTGTGATGCAACTAGTTGCCATAAGAAGGTACATAATTAATGTAATGTGTTACCCAAACATACTTTTAAAATATCCTTCGGTTGGAAAGTATTACATTTGAGATATTTAACCTTGCTTGCTATTACTGCATTGTTAGATATTATATAAACAAAGAATCAATGGAAAAAAGGTTTAATTTGAAAATCAATTATTAAAGATATAAATAAAGGAAAATAGGACTAAATTCTATTTGCAGTTTGGTAAAATTCCATGCATAGAGACTCTGAGACTCAAAAAAAGTTATTTGTTCTGATGAGACTAAAACTGACCTGCAGCAGGAGTTGAGAGCCTGGTCAGTTTCGAGGGCAAAATAGTTGGAAATGTGGGTATTAGTTCACCTTTCAGAAAACTTTAAGTCTTGTGTGTTTGATTGCTGAGGGGTATATATGATATTACATTAGATGTTTTTTCAGCAAACATCTCACATGCATACTTTTTATTAAAAAAAAGTGAATTACAATAGTGTCTAACAATAGACTTGTGTTACCGGGCCTCAGACCTAGGGGTATATCTGGTCTGGCTGCAAAGGACACAGGCAAGGATGCACTGTGCATATGTGAAATAATGAAAAAGACGGATGAATGTCATTCCCTTGGCACATCAGGAAACTTTTGAAATGATTCTATTTTTTCAAGGATTTTCAAGAATTTCTTAGCACATTTAGAAATAAGTTTAATTTGGAGACAAGGTGAGGGAGGGGAGATTGAGATGGTTTGGACATGTGCAGAGGAGGGACGTGGGGTATATGGGAAGGAGAATGCTGAAGATGGAGCCACCAAGAAGGAGGAAAAGAGGAAGACCAAGGAGGAGGTTTATGGATGTTGTGAAGGAAGACATGCAGGTAGTTGGTTTAAAAGAGGCAAATGTGAAGGACAGAGTAGCGTGGAGACGAATAATTCGCTGTGGCGACCCCTAATGGGAGCAGCCAAAAGATCGTTTCACAGCACTCCAAAATAGCAGCAGAAGAATTAATGCAACGGATACACGATTAGCTATTAAGCTTAAGCATTAAAATAACGCTAATTATAATAATAATGCTGAATAGCTTTGATATTCTTGAATGCATTTAATAAACAATTAATCATTAGCCTAAACAGCAAAATGACAAACACTTTACAGTTACTTTTAGCCTTCTCGGTGTCATGTAAACAAACAACATGTTTAAAGTGTAAATTTCTTTACCTGTGAAGAAGAATGTCATTCCCTTCAAAATAATCTCTATATGTTTACTGGGAGCTTTCATGCGCCATCTACAGATACGGAGGAGAATTGACGTAATCCTATTACTTTGCTGTTCCTAATGTCTGTTTTGAATTGATCAAATAAGTGATTTTTTATTTTAATCTTTTTTTACCCTTTACACTTGTTTAAGGGTCCAGCAATGTCAGCTTGGTGATGCCGGAATGTGAGCTCACGATTTTTTTTAATTAGTAAGCCAATGATACAGCTGAGGCACTACTGAATCCAAAAAATATCCCTACGTGGCAGACACACACTCTATTTTTCTCTTCTTTGTGTTTACCGTATCAAAGCCCCATTGCCAAACTCAGCAGCGTACTTTACTGCACCCTCCTGCTACAAATATTATCTACATAAACAAACATGCCCCCCTCTTTGAATATCCTCACATCTTTATTTTTATTAGACCCCATACTTAAAAAACTCTTTAAAATATTAACAAACAGACCTCCCATGAGGTTGCAACAATTTTTAATGCAGTGGTGGCTCAGCAGTCTTTTAATCATTCCATTAGTTGGTGTCCAAAACAGAAGCTCTCAGGACATTCACAGAAGTTATCGCATTTCTGATGGCATTTTGCTTTTTTTAATGCTGTATAAGCAAACTCCTCTCTATGTCTCTAGATGTGGACATTTTCTTCAAGGTTATTTGTAACAAGGACAGTACATGGTGCAGCTTTTCATTTTTCTTTTAAAGTACATGCCTCAGGCTTACTGCTGGAACTGGCCAATAACATTATTCTCCGGTGAGATTTGGGCCAAGTATGCTCAACTGCTTTGTTCACACCATTACTTCGGTTAAGATGCATAATGGCATTTTTTTTTTTTTATCTGCTCGAGGAAGATGCAGCGCACTGCTGACACGCTGCTCACAGTGTGACTGAGTACAGCAGAGCAGAGGTATCACCAGAGCAAGTAAGTGCAATTAATCAATGAAATCATAAGACGAGGCAGAAAGAGCCACAATCAGCAGGATTTCAAAGACATATTCTGGTTCATTAAAACAAAAGTTGCTGAGAAATTTCCGAAATCAACCACTGTAGGATGTTTAGGCTAAAAACAGGCCCCTTTAAGGTCCTTTTAATGTTTACCAGTGTGACATATTAGAATGCATCTACCCAGTGTAGGATAAAGGTACAGCCATAAAATGGAGCCCATTTGCTGTAGAGGAATACAACCTACACTATATGGAGAATAGTACTTGGATTTTAGTGTGCAATATGGATTCTTCTCCAAAACTGTTACCAAAGTTGCAGGCACACAATTACATTAAATATCATTCAATAGAGTAGCATTCATTTTTTCCCTTCACTTGCCCCTGTGCACAAAGTGAGCTGATGGTATGGTTTACATATGTTGGAATAGAGATCTTGAGTGGCCTGCCATATGAACACAATTGAGATGAATTGAATCACTGACTGCACCCCAGACCTCCTCACCCCACATCATTAACTGATTTAACTAAAACTAAGAAGAGTGGAAGTTTAATGTAAAATTAAATTTTCAAAAAGCATCTAAAATTAATCTGGTCAGTCGTCCTCAAAACAAATAGTGTGTGAAAAAGAATACAATAAATATATAAATAAAGAATTGTATTTTATTTTATTGAAATATACATTTTCCTATTTCCTATTTATATATAAATATACATTGTCACTACAATTCCTATTTTTAAATTTGTTAGCTTTTTTCTTTGAGGGTTTGTTCCTCAAACTGTCTTTAATGTTTCATAAGTCATTAATGGTGTAACTCTGACATTATACATATCATGGATGTATTTTGTCATTAATGGTCATTGGTGAATTTTGTAGCATCGAATTTTACATATTATCCGTATCAGAATATGTATTTCCTGTTCAAAGGGTAAGGTTTTGAATCTAACTTTTATATAGAAAATATCTGAGGATTGAGTGGCTGTTGTAGCTTAATGTCTGCTATAAAATGGTAATATAACAAATCTGTGATACATAATATGATGTTATATTTTAAAACAAATTCTGTAATATAACATATGATGGTGCACATATTCCAAAGAAACTTAAAATTCAGTTTTATTTCACCTTTAGTAAATTTTTCAGAAATAAATTCTTCCAAATATACAGTTAAAAATGTATATTTGGAATAATTTATTTCTGAAAAATTTACTAAAGGTGAAATAAAACTGAATTTTAAGTTTCTTAAGTTTCATTTTGGGGACCTGTAAAGTTACTTCTTTGCTCTTTATTCTGCTGAATATCATTGAAGTTGGTACTCCTTATTTATTTGTCTTTTGCTCTTTTGTTTTAATTCAAACTGAAAAGTCATCAGCTGCCAGTTTCAAGCAGGAGCAAGACTTGAGTCAAACTCAAGCCACAGGGTCATCAGCATAAGACTCCACTTTAACCAAAGTCCCTAAGTTGAGTTCCTGCTGAAGTGTGCCTAAGACGGATTTTAGGGATTTTTTACCAGACCTCGGAATTTGTGACTATGTCACTGCTGAGATATCAACAGCTGTCACCTCGGTGGGTGTCAGATTCATAGACAAGATAGTCTATTGCAAGGCAAATCGAGTCGAGTAAGCTTTTATTGTCGTTGCAAACACATGCATTTGGTACTGTATTGAGTTGAATGAAACAACTTACCTTCAGGAACATGTTTCTACATAAAAACACATGAATTTACACTGGATTACAAAACAAACTATGAAAAAAACCCTATTAATAGAACTACATAAAGTGCCCATGTGTGTAATCATGATTTAGTACAAACGTCACAACGCACTGCAATGAAACAATAACACAGTTACAGTGTATTTGAATGATGTTGAAGTATAGAGAATATAGAATCATTAGCTTAATTACCTATATAGCAAATGAGCAATTCAACAGTGGACATACTCTATGTTCAAAATCTAACTACATAGATTTTTCTTCTTCCTGATCTATAATTTCAATTAAATAAAAAAAAGAAAAGTCAATGTGGTGAATACTTATGCCAGACACCATACTTACTTTTGGGTTTAAAAAAATGACAGATTTGTTTTATTAGACTGGCTACTGGCTGCATATCACAGCTCTTGATTAAGTTAATTGCAGGCTGCAATACACCCCACTTTTCCAGTGAAATGACTCAGCAGGATGCCCATTCAATAGTTGTTTCAAAGGAAGTTGTGTGCTTAGTATACAGGCAAATTTTCTTTGGCGATGCCAGTGTATTTGTATTCAATTAAGCATATGAAATTCTATTTTCCAGAAACAAGATGCAAGCTATTTGCATGCTTTTAAATCCCAAATTAGTATTATATACAGTTGAAATGCCGTAAATAGCCCATATGGTAATATAACTGTAATATGCTAAAAAATGTGTATGGTATGCTAATGAGATGCTATTACTATGATATTTCAGATTTTTTTCAGAATTTCAATTTCTCAAATAAACATGTGAATGTTGATTGCTGTATTCATAAACTGAATGACTTAATTAAGATATCAAAAAAGACAACAAGGTGACTATAGATAGCTGATAATCTCATAGTATGAACAAATCCTAGATGCCAGATCATAGATGGCATCTAGATGCCATTTCTTGTTAAAAAAAAAAAATAATAAAAAAAAACAAAACGTAATATTTAGAGCACATAGTTTACTTGCCTAGGCTTCCTGGACTCAGCAAAATTTGTAGCCCAACAGCATTAACACACACACACACACAAACACACACACACACACACACACACACACACACACACACACCCTTGAAACTAGCACAGTGAATTCGGCCATTGGAAAAAGGCATGCAGATTTGTCTTGCATTTCTTAACCTTGAAAAAAAAAAAAAAAAATGACACAGAAATGAAAGGTGGGTATGGCTCAAAATATAGCCAAGATATTGAGACATTTGGTAAAATGTCATTTCTCTTATTTTCTATATCCGGCAATGTGATATATATATACACACACACACACACACACACACACACACACACACACACCGTATCTCATTATTATCTTATTCATTTAACTGAGCAGTAAATAAAAAAAATGACACAGAAATGAAAGGTGGGTATGGCTCAAAATATAGCCAAGATATTGAGACATTTGGTAAAATGTCATTTCTCTTATTTTCTATATCCGGCAATGTGATATATATATACACACACACACACACACACACACACACACACACACACACCGTATCTCATTATTATCTTATTCATTTAACTGAGCAGTAAATTAAAAAAAATCACTTGACTAAGTGTGACCATCGCTTGACAACCATCCTTTGAATAATATTGAATAATTTAGAAGAAGTAGTCCATCAGAGGAACTTATCGATTTATTTGCAAGACAAGTTTGCAAGATTTGCCTGTAATGCTAAAGAAAGCTAATTTCGTCTTACTAAAGACCTCCTAAGGCGAGGCTTTTTCAGTAGCAACAAAGTAGTAATGTTGATCAATCTTGTTTCTTGAAATATACTGTATAGTACTTTTGTTCATGCTTATAACCACATTTTGTTTACATATTTGTAATACAAAATGACATCAGGTGTGTACATTTGCAGTGGATTTTTGCACTGGAAATATACTAAATGATAAAAACATGTTTCCCATTTTCACATTGCTGAAGAGAGAAAATAAGAGAGATGCCATTTGACCAAATGTCTCAATATCTTGGCTCTATTTTGAGCCCTACCCGCCTTTCATTCCTGTGACATTAAACCTCAGAATAAATTTACGTCTGACAGTGCCTAATTGCTGGAATAGGCTTTTGACTGAAACATAAATCACATGTCTTTAGGTGCTTATTTTAAATTCTTTTTTGCTTGTTCTTCTTTTCCACTGTTTTCCCACCTCAAATTTTTCCTAGTGTTTCTTTTCTTTTTTCCCAGATTGAAGTCTTTTCTTTCATTTACAGACACAGCGATTTTTCCTCTTATACTGCAAACCCTTTATTTTTTAGTCATCAAGCTTCTCCTCGATTGTGTTCCGACTAATTTTCTGGCTTGTTCATGCGGTTTCACGTCCCGCTCCAGTCTTATCTGCCTGTTTCACTTAGGTGCAGTGGAAAAGAAAGAAAGCAGAGATGAATAGGACGAAGACGAGAAGTGAACGTTAGAGAATGGAGTGCAGTTGGAAGAGCACAAGCGGAAGTTCAGATTGGAAAAAGTGGATAAGGAGTGAATCAGGAGTGGGAAGGAAAGAGGTACCTTACATAAATCATGTTGTCATTTCCTCATGCCTGTAGATTACTGATTAAATCATTTATGCAATCACAGCAATGCATGTAACACATACACACACACACACACACACACAGTAGACCAACAATGTTGAGGTCTATAGCCGCAGTGGTTGGTGAAGGAAACTTAATGCAGCGGATGTAAGACATATTATGCTTATTTTCCTTTTGAAAGATGTCCAGCAATGGCATCAGCAAAGAACTGGTGAAACCAGTGGGACCCAGATATTCCCATTTATTGTGTGGAGACTCTGGCCAGAATTAGTCTTCATGGAAGAATTGTAGTCAAATAAAGCTATACCTCTAACATAGAAACAAGGAAAAGCGTTAATAGTAATGCAGTAATTAAATATACTATATTATATATAT
>MU551640.1:63165-70665 GCA_024362625.1 Silurus asotus
GAGAGAGAGAGAGAGAGAGAGAGAGAGGGTGACAGGAAGGAAAGGATATGGATTATTAAGTGTCCCTATTGGTGTATGAAAGTTGATGTCACTGTGCAGTTTGGACTCCGGCAAGACTCACTATGGCAGCATAGCTAAAAGGGAGAACCAGAAGGTAACACAGACATGAGGGATCTCTGGGATAAGAGACCACCCACCACACCACCGTCAACAAACCCGAGTGAACGTGTGAATGTGAGGGGACGACAGCATACAAATATACCAGTTCACCAGACACTCTATATCCATATTTCCTCCAGATCTGCACCTTTACCTGAGAAAAATCTACTGATCAAAGACTTGACTAAATAAATACGTTTTCAGCCTCGACTTGAACACTGAGACTGTGTCTGAGTCTCGAACACTGATTGGAAGGCTGTTTCATAAATGTGGGGCTTTATAAAAGAAAGATCTGCCCCCTGCTGTAGTCTTCATTATTTGAGGAACCAAAAGATACAATGAATATTGTCTCAAAGCAGCTTTTCACAGATAATGTGGTGATTAAAAGTGAATATGTTCTTTATAAGTAAGTTTGTCCCTGATGAGTGGGCCGGTGGCGACTGTGGCAAGGAAAAATTCCCCGAGGAAGAAACCTTGCATAAGGAGAAGGCATAAGGAAGAAACCTTGAGAAGAACCAGACTCAAAAGGGAACCCATCCTCATCTGGGTTGCACTGAATGTCCATTTATAGCAGATATACGATGTTGCAGGGTACAGTGATGATGATCAGAAGCAAAAGGTAGTCCTGAGTCAGTGTAGGAGACTGCTGACATTAACTACAGTCCAATCCTCAAAGCGCCCGTTCTTACTCCGGAAGTTTATGGAACCACCCAAGGTGTTGATGAGAAACCGTCCCAAGCTGCACAGAGTGGCCTCCAGTCGAAGAGAACACAATCCAGAGGCAGGCCTGGACGAAGTGAGAAGATCCACGGAGGGGAGAGGGGCAGGAACAGTCGTCACTGGAGCCTCAGGAGCATGTTTAACTCGACAGAGAGAGAGAGGGAGAGAGAGAGAGAGAGAGAAGAGGGTGACAGGAAGAGAAGGATATATATTATTAAGACTCGCTATGGCAGCATAATTAAAAGGGAGAACCAGAAGGTAACACCAACCTGTGGGATCTCTGGGATAAGAGAAGACCCACCACACCATTGTTAACAAATATGAGTGAACGTGTGAATGTGAGGGGACGACAGAATACAAATATCCCAGTTCCAGCACATTAAAGCAGTTCTTTCTTCAACATATTGATATTGATATTTTAGTTTCTAGAAGTTTCTATGTTTCAAAGCTTAAAATTACATAGTAATGTTATTTGCAGATCACACCCTTGAGAATAACAGTGCCTAAACAGGGCAAATGGATCCATCTCCGCTCTACAGATTTCTATTATCTTTAGCATCAGTTCACAAATAAAAATACACACAAAACCCTCATCACAGATGCTTATTTCAAAGAACATTACCCATGTCATCACCTATTTGAGCAAGGGTGACATGTTCTATATTTAAGTTTCTTGAATGATGATTTTCGTACGAAACATGGAATTTGAAAGCTATGATGTGCAGGCTTTTGACAGTGTATTTAGCTTTTACCAGTGCACCTATTTGCTTTGTTTGGATCAGGGATAACATTGATATTATAACATTATGACTGGGGAAGTAAATACCTGATTATCTATTCATTATGACACATGTTAGTGTGTGGGATGTATTGGGCACCAAGTAAACAATTTGTTCTCAAAGTTGATGTGTTGAAAGCAGGAAAAATGGTCAAACGTAAGGATTTAAACGAGTTTAAAAGGGACAAATTTTAATGGCTAGACGACTGGGTCAGAGCATCTCCAAAACTGCAGCTCTTGTGGGACGTTTTCAGTCTGCAGTAGTCAGTATCTATTAAAAGTGGTCAAAGGATAGAACAGGGTCATGGAAACCCAAGGCTTATTGATGCAGGAGGGGAGCTGTCAGAAATCTCGGGACACAATACACAGCAAGTTTATTCTGTCAGTAACTCTCTTGCAGGTGACTAGGTAAGTAAGGACCCAAATGCAGGATCCACACAAAGAAGTAAGGAAAATACAGGCTTTAATTAAATAAGGTAACTGAGCAATGGGGCAAAGGCAAAATTACAGTCCAAAAACAGTCCAAAGTCAAAAACACAGGCAAAACAGGGCGATGCAACGAAAACAAAAGCAATACGGAAAACACAGTCCATAAAATCCAAAAAACAGCAACCTGAGCAATAAGGTGCAGATCAAAACACAAACCAAAAAGCAGTCCAGAGTTTAAAACCAGAAACAGAGCAGAACAGGGGTCAGTGTGGTAGTGTGGGGTCAGTGCGGAAGTGTGCTCCATGTGCCCGGAAGATCCCAACAGGAGCAAAAGCTGGCCCATGTGGTCCGATCCAACAGCAGATCTACTGTAGCTCAAATTGCTACAGAGGGTAATGCTGTTAATGCTAAACGGGTCAGGATTGTTTTGGCAGCAAAAGGAGACAAACACATTATTAGGCCGGTGGTCATAATCCTATTCCTGATTGGTGGCCATAAATTAATGCCTGGTCAGTGTATAAAAAAGTGTTTGAGAATGCAAATACAGGTTTAATTCCGATGCTAGGGAAGTTTTTAGGTTTGTTAAAAGCCTTAACGAGAATCACCATTAACATCGAGCAAGTTCTTAAAACAATGTAGACACAGTGTTTACACATTTCTTACTGGTTAGTTTGTTTTTTATGAGGTAAATGTTTTGTTTTGTTTTGTTTAATTGGACAGCGCAGCGCAATTTCATTTTCATTTTGTAGGTATTGGGATTTTCATTGGGAGATTAATTTTGGTTTCTGGTCCCTGCTGAGACCTATGTGATTAGCATGGTAATTAACTCTTTGATGCCGCTTTTGCCATGAGCTAGGAGTGGCATATGGCTAATGCAGTTTGCCAATTAAGTTATCTGGATTTTGTGATAGCAGGCATAACTATAATCTTTTAATCCATAAATTATGTATGCTTTTCCTAATTACATCCTAATATTTGTTTTCATGCTGTTCTGTGTGGAGTGGAGTGAACATGTGGGCATGGAAAACACTTGCTCATAAGTAATAGTAATAAAAAAAATTATATGAATAAAAAATGTAATTAAACGGGTTTTGGTGTAGGTTATATGCCATTTTTCTTATAGGTTAATATTTCCTTTTCAGTAAATATTTTATTCTGGTCAGAATCATGGTGGATTCAGGATGAAGCAGGGGTCTTCAACTTTGTTTAGGTCAAGGACCGCTTAGGCGATAGAGACATGGGGCAGGGACCCCCCTGATTTAACCACTGATATTAATAAAAAACGATTATATTACGCTCGTTATTTTATGTTAAGACAATTAGAACTATGGTGTTGGACATACATAAGTCTTTCAAAAAGATTTATGCATCATAAACATATTTGCAATTAAAATCACAATTTATTAAGTTGTTCACATTTGTCTTTCATTCTAATAGATTTGCAGTTTTAAACATTTTCCCCTTTTACCAGCAGGTCAACAATTATACATTTACATAAATGTCAGCTTCAAGTTTAATAAAACTTGAATGTAAAATTTTGTATTTTATCTCTGATCTTTTTTTCCCTGTGTTTATTTTTTTTTACAAAAAATAATTTGTGATTTAACATTAATTAGCAGTACCGCAGTGGACCCCTCTAGGGGTCACGGACCCCCGGTTGAAGACCCATGGGACAAAGTATTTAGATGGGAAGTCAGTGGAAGGGCATCATACACACACCTTTTTTACTCAACCATTTAAATCTAGGACTAATTTATTGTAACTTCCAAAACAGCATGTTTTGGGGTAGTTAAAGAAACCAGAAAACCATGAGGAACAAACAGAGATACAGAGAAATGTGAAGAATACTCAAAACTCCAAACAGACAAGCAATTAAATTGTTCTGTTCATTTGAGGTCAAAGAAAAAAATTAATACACACTTACAATACACTTTATTAGACACATTAATGTGTGTATGCAGTCATGTGCAGTAGTGCCTAGATGCACACAATAATGCAGATACAGTTCAAGAGATACAGGCATGAGAATAGGGAAATGTGTATCTCTGACTGGGCAGCCTGTATGGACAGAAATGGTCGAATCCTTCGGATGTTCGGATACAGGCATGAGAATAGGGAAATGTGTATCTCTGACTTTGAACTTTGTACCATGTGGACTGATTTGAGAATTGCAAAACATGTTTATCTGGATATTTTTTTACATGCCGCATTTTCCAGAGTTTATTTCAAAAGAAGATTATTAATTGGTAGCTCTGCATGTGGAGCTGAACACCGTGTTCTTGAAAGTTCAGGGTAGAATCTTTAAAGATTTTTCAGATGACAGAAAATGTATATTAGCTCAAATAATCACCTTATACATCTATGTTTTGAAAAAATTACACATTACTGTAATCATATTTACTAGGGCCATGCATCTTCATAACAGAGGCCGATGCGATTCGCCTCTCGAAGCATAGCCAATGATACTATACATTAAAAATACATATGATTACGATTGCCTATTAAATTGCCACTTTCTATATAATAAGTGTAGCGCATCAACTAATAATTACATATAAATAAATAAAAAATGTTTACTAATGCAAATATATATTGCGATACAAATGCCAATTTGTATCTGATGCACACTTCTATGCTAATGCACCTATGCAATTGGTGAATCTTACTATCCCTAGTACCTCTGAAATTAATATTTACCACTATTCTGTAGTTTAATCTTTACCCCTTGTGCATGATTGTATGCATTGAGCTTCTGCTGCATGCTTCTGCTTAACCTGATAGAATAACTCCATACATAAATTACCAGGGGCACATACATTGCATGGAAAAAAGGGTTGGTACACATGATGTTTCCAGCCAACAGTTTCCACAAACTGTTACCACAATGTTTGAGGCATACAATTGTATAGGATATGTTTGAATATACTGTAGTAGCATTGCAACTTCCATTCACCCAAACTAAAACTTTCTTTCGGCTTCTCTCATTAGGGGTCGCCACAGCGGACCATCCGCATGTTTGATTTGGCACATGTTTTAATGCTGGATGACCTTCCTAACACAACCCTCCCCATTTATCCAGGCTTGGAACCGGCACTAAGGCTTGTGCAACCCTAATGGCTGGGGTTGGTTCCCTGGTCGGGGATCAAACCTGGGCCGCAGGGGTGCGATACCACATCCTAACCACTCGACCACCAGGGACCTTCCATTCACCTAAACTAATAGATCCAAAACGTTTTCCAGAATGACACTACCATGTTCACAAACCTAGTTCGATAAGGATATGGTTTTCATGGGTTGAAGTGAAAGATTTTCAATGGCTTCTACAACCCTCTGACCTCAACCCTATTGGGATGGAGTGGAATGTTGACTTCACCCCAGGCCTCCTAATCCTACAACAGCACCTGATTTACTAAAATGCTTGAAGATGAATGAGCACAGATCCTAATGAGCACACTCCTAGAAAAATCTGGAGCAACATCTGAAGAATGGAGGTTATTGGAATAATTAAATCATATGGTAGTGTTTGTTCTTATTTAAGTAGCCATTAAATGTATATTATAAGCATAAAGTGACTTGCGCATGTAAAATTAGCAAACATTATACAGTGTTTGTAAAGATACCGTGGGTAGAATAGGTAGGCATACACATTTGAAATATAATGTTCGTCACGCAGTTCTATTTTGGAGTCTATACGCCTGCTTAGGACTACTAACAGCAAAGCATTTTCAAAATACTTCTTTACAACTTAGTTTGCTGTGTAAAGCCTAATGCTTAGTTTATATACTGTACAGTTTAAAGTTTATTGTTTAGTCTATTTTTGTATTTATTGCTGAATTTACTCACGCTATTTGGTTTTTTTTTTCTAAAAATGCAGATCTTTTTCTTTTCTTTTCACTTTTTCTTTTTTTGTATTTCACACTCTCTGAGTTACCCAAGTAAGTTGGCAGACTTCACAAATTAGTTCCTGCTTACCCAGAAAATGTGATTTGGGTTTTGCATCAGTTGGAAAGTGCAGTGAGTGACTCAGTGTTGGAGGGAAAAAAAAAGGCTGAATTAAATTTCTCTGAATATTCTCCCCTTTGTCACTGTATATTCCAGATATGTTATTTTAAAAAGCCAGTCTTTGAAGAGACTTTATTAAAATTGCGGTGTACTCTTTTATCTGAAAAAAATCATAAGCTGGAAAGTTTACTGGTGACTACACCGAGGACAGCGTTGCCACCTTAGAGCTACAGGGCCCTAGGTTCAATCCTGAGTTTTAGTAGCTCAACTTTTATGGGTTATTATGCTGTTCCTCGGTTTCCTCCCACCTAAAAACATACCTATAGGTCAACTGTCAGCTTTAAATTGCAAGTACATGCCGTATAAGTGTTTGTTTCAAAAGAATATTTAATGCTACTACATTTTTGTACTCTCAGCCTCCAGTTTACCAGATTTTTTTATACTTATCAGGGGTGACCTATTAGTATATCAGGTAGGAGGTGGAGGCATATAATTCCAAGGTTTGATTATTACTTTCTGTGTGGATCTTTATACTGTATGATGTCAGTTATCTCAGCATCGACATCAATGTATAATTTTTAAATGTTTGTACCAGTGTACATCATACATGTATGCCACTATATATGTATGCCAAAATTTTGCATTCATAAGTGTGCTTTTTTCAGCATGGCAATTCCAACAAAGTCCCAGTTTGCTCTTATAATTCCCTACACTCTTCCTGGGAAGATGTTTCACCAGATTTTGGCATGTGCTTGTGGACATTTGTGTTCATCAGCCACAAGAGTGTTAATAAACTCAGGTGCTGATTTAAGGTGAGGAGGCCTAGGGTGCTGTCAGTGATCTAATTTATCCCAAATGTTTTCAGTAGATTTGAGTTCAGAGCTCTATAGAGGCCACTTATGATCTTCCTCTCCAAACCATATCTTTATGGAGCTCGCTTTGTGCACAGAGGAATTGCCATGCTGGAACAGGTTTGGAACATGTTATTTTTCCTCATTGTACCAAAAATAATTGTATAGGCAAAAATAAATCAGACTCCTTTCTTAAATGCAAACAGAAAAATAGCTGATTCAATCAATACTTTGTTGAATTTTTTTTTTGGTAATTTGTTTTTTTTTTTACATTTAACTTTTGTTATTTTCACTTTTCATTGCTTATTTTCACTGCTAAATGCAAATGCAAATGCAAATGTAAATGCACATCAAGCAACAACAAAGCATAACCATAAAAAACCATCTGAAGAACCCCAACAACCTCCATGGATAAAATCCATGAGACAATGAGTGCTGGGAAGCTTGAAACTTTATACAAGTCCTAATCAAGGTGACAAGTAACAGGTGGGGGTGATTAGAGACTTGTGACCAAGTCATTTTTAGTATGCAATGGTTAATAAAGGTCCAGGGCTAGAATCT
>MU551640.1:75665-78226 GCA_024362625.1 Silurus asotus
GGATCTCAAACAGCGTGGTGCAGTCAGAGATGTGATGAGGTCACTGAGGTAAGATGGTGCTGGTCCATTTTTTACCTTGTAGGCAAGCATCAGTGTTTTGAATCTGACACGTGCAGCTACTGGAAGCCAGTGAAGCGAGCGTAGCAGTGGGGTAGTGTGGGAAAACTTGGGCTGATTGAACACAAGTCGTGCCGCTGAACACCGCTGTATACCTTGCCGCTGTATACCCTTGTTTGAACTAGGAGACTCAAAACTGTACTAGCCTGACAATGCATAAAGCAAACTCCATGAAGATATGGTTTACATGGGATGGAGTGGAACACCTTGAATGGCCTGCTATAGGAAGTTTCAGAATGCTGACTGCACCCCAGGCCTCCCCACTTTACACCAGTACTTAGCCTGACCTACTGATGCCCTTGCAGCTAAGGCTAACACAAATCATTTTCACAATTCTACAAAAACTAGTTAGCATCTTACTAATTGAGTGTAAAAGGGATTACATTTTGAATAGGATGTTCAAAAGCAAATAGAAATCTCAAAATCAGGTATCGCAGGGGTCTCCAATCTTTTCCAGAAAGGGCCGGTGTGGGTGCAGGTTTTCATTCCAACCAATCAATAGTCACACCTGATAGACATTGAAAATGAAGATCATTAGATTTGAACAGGTAGGATTTGGTGTGGACTTGTAGGAATGAAAACCTGCACCCACCCTGGCCCTTTCTGGGAAAGATTGGAGACCCCTGAGGTATAGCATTGTTATTGCAAGCAGATAGTCAAATTATGTTAAAATACAACTTAAAAAAAAAAACATTTCCACATTTTGGAGATATACAGTATGTTTAATTACATTGCCATGTCTAGATTGTTATAAGTAGAAATCTGTATTAAAAGTAATTTTGCTATATTAATAAATGTTTGTTGTCAATAAAATACTTACATCTGATACTGTAGGTTATCTAACTGTATGTAAAAATACAGTATATGCACTCAATTTAAAATAAAACAGCACCTGGTTTAGAAAAAGTTTCATGCATTTTGCATGACTGCAGTCCGACATTTGAGCAGACTAATGCAAATGCCAGTTACATCAGTTTGCATCATGTGTGAGTCAGACAGACACTGAGTGGTTCATTTTGGGGTTTTTGAAATCTGCGAACAATTCAGGGGCACCAGCTTAAAACTCTTCCACACTGTCACAATGCTTTACTCATGATGTGAAGCATCCATTATTTCTCGGAGCGCAGCGTTTGACTTGGATGAACTTTTACAGAAATTGCAGGTTTTAGGTTAATTAATGCCTTGGAGTGATTACGAAAAAAGACAGAGAGAATGAAGCAGAGTGATGAATCTTAATTTGGATTGCACCCATGTATTTGCCCCTATGAACACACATACATCTGCACACACATGCCCCTATCATCATCAAGCACTTATGACCCCAATGCACATCTGCTAGCTATTTTATTGTCTGAATAATATGGGATTAATAAAATAAACTAGTGAAAAATTTCAGAGTTCTTTTTCTAACTTCGCTCGGTGTTTCACTATGGGAATCGCTTTGGGCGTGACCAACTACGGAAGCTCTAATGACACCACGTCTGTCTTGACAGACAGGTCGAACATCATTCGCGCTTTCTTCCCGTGAGGGACTACACTAGCTCTCTCAGCACTTCCTGTTCTCGGCTGGTTTTCGCTTAACTGTTCATCGTGCGGGCCGTCATTGGATTCCGCCACCGAACGCGAGGTCAGTCATACGGGATTGTGCTGAGCGACATCACCGAATAGCGTCCGCGTCGAGGCGAGCTATTCCTATTCCACCTGCTGGGTATTAAGTTACACGGTAGGGACGTAGTAGCGTCAAGCTATTACGGGCTTAGCGCGTCAAGGCGAAGCTTTTCGGAGAGCTAACTACCCTGCGAACATCAGCGGACTAACGTGTTGTGACGAGTCTAATATTTACCGTACTCAGCCATGTCTACGATCATCCCCCCCTTCGTCAGCCTACGAAGATCAGGGAGGTTGTATCCCGCCCGTGTCCATCATCATGTGGAGCGACCATCTCGGGCAGGGACCCTCACCCGATGTGCATCACATGCATGGGCCCTAAGCACGTTCAAACGTTGCTCGCGGACCCTCAAGCATGCGCTCACTGCGCGTCGCTGCCGGTGAAACATCTGGAGAGACGGCTGAGAGTAGCGGTGGCTAACCAACAAGACCCATGTCTGTCCGGCGCCGCCGCGAGGTCTACGGTCGTCGAACATCAGCCGCAAGCTTCCACGAGCTGGGCGGACATAATGGAGGCCGAATCGCCGGTCATGCCGCCTCTGTTTGATAACCTCCTCGCGGAGGATGAGGAGCGACCGTGCGACGAGGACGCAGACGCGAACTCAGACCTCCTCGACTTGGATATGGAGGACGAGGATGAGGACGACAGTGGTCCCTTCCCGGCCCAACAGTCGAGACCCCAGAGCGCGGGCGATGCAACCTCACAGGCCGAAGGTAACCTGCATGAGGTATGCAAACGAGCCGCGGCGAAGCTAGGACTAGCTTGGCCCGCGGCC